>CABFVZ010003393.1:10055-76350 GCA_902151445.1 Timema monikensis | reverse complement strand
CTAGTAGGTGCAGACCCTGGCTATGACCTGGTCATGTGCTAGTAGGTACAGACCCTGGCTATGGCCTTGCCATGTGTTAGTAGGTACATACCCTGGCTAGGACCTGGTCATGTGCTAGTAGGTACAGACCCTGGCTATGACCTGGTCATGTGTTAGTAGGTACAGACCCTGGCTATGACCTGGCGATGTGCTAGTAGGTGCAGACCCTGGCTATGACCTGGTAATGTGCTAGTAGGTGCAGACCCTGGCTATGACCTGGTCATGTGCTAGGAGGTGCAGACCCTGGCTATGACCTGGTCATGTGTTAGGGAGGGAATATGAATATCAAAGAGGAGATGAAGAGAGTAGCTGTGATCCCTATGAAGGGGGTTGGACTCGCGCCAATACAAGACAAACACTGCCATAAATAGTGAATGTCTGGGGTAGGTATGGAGCACACTTCAGTCCTCCCCATCTTGGAATATATTTACCAGTGTAGTCGAATCTTATAATGTAATACAGTTCATAGTGAGCTATTCTCACGTAGTATAGTTCATGGTGTGTTGCCAATTAATACTGTTAATAGTGGGATATTGTCATGTAATACAGTCCGTAAGGGGGTTTTGCCATGCAATATAGTTCATATTGGGTTCCTGCCATGTATTAAAATTCATAGGGGCTATTTTCATGTAATATAGTTTATAATGCGCTATGGTCATTTAATTTAGTTCATAGTAGGCTATTTTCATGTAATACAGTTCATAGCGGTTTCCTGCCATGTTTTAAAATTCATAGGGGTTAATGTCATGTACTATAGTTCATAATGGTGTGTTTACATCCAATACAGTTCATAGTGGGTTTCCCGCCATGTATTCCAATTCATAGAGGAATACTCTCGTGTAGTATAGCTCATAAGGGAGTGTTGACATGTAAAACAGTTCATATTGGGATGTTGTAATGTGGTACATTTCATAGGGTGATCTTGTCAGGTAGTTTCAGTTCATAAATTGCCCTTGCCATGAGAATAAGTTCATAGTGGCATATTTCTATGTAATACAACAAGATCAGACCTATGTCATAAAGTTAACTTTCAATCAAGCTTGTAGTTATACATTCGAGCAATACTTTTTCAACAAAGTTGACTTTATTAGACATATGAAGCAATAAGGTTTAAATTTTCGTTAGCTATTAGCTAGAAGATGGAATCAAAACAAATCATTATCATTTTCATAACAAAACTCCATGTGACAATCATAAAACTCAAGGATAATCTGTTTATTTAATTTTAGTGTTGCAAATTAACCTATTATCTACTATAAAAATTGTTTTTATATTACTTTTAAATAGGTAGTAAAGGCAAATAAAATGAAATGATACGTATGGTGGCCTATGCAGATTTGTTTATTTAAGAATTCAAATAGGCTATCTCCTATACAAATAATTTTATTCAAACATCTATCCTAATTACCATATTCAGGAGGTATTCGAATATATACATATTACAATAAAATTAATTAAATGTTTCTCACGACACTAATTGGTTAAGGCCCTTGGTCCTGTTGAGTGAAAGTCTAAAACCTGTTTTGTGGAATGGTGGGCAGGAGGGTGAAAGGAGTGGCGTGATGAGGCTTCACAACCGAACTCTGTATCCTTCCGCGCCTACATGAACAGATGAATCACGGAAACAGTAGATGTAGCTAGCTACCGTGCAGGTCTAGTGGAAAAATCATACGTTTGTAATTATCAGTTTTCTCAAAAACAAGTTAAATTTTATACTAATATTTGCAACACCTTTTCTAAGATAATGTATCAATTTTTATTAGGTATTACATTTTCTTATTTTTTGTTATGAAGCCTTGAAAAATATGAATTTTATCGATATTTGATCACTGTTAAAATTCTAGAGAAGGGGTATATACAAAAAGTATAATTTAATTAACATGCTTCTATTCTTGAACAAACCGTTTCCGAAAAGAAAATTGAAAGACAATAAAGATTCTTGACGATAACCGTTTGTACCCATGGCTCTGCATTTCCACGCCAAATTAAAAGTGCCAATCGCTTTAAGCACAACATTTCGAACATACGCTGTTCCTAGATATACCAAGTGTTTTATTATTTGGGATCATGTCAATTTGATCTCCATAAGTTTACACAGTCGAATCATCCAGTTTGACAAAATAACCTCCATAATGGCTCTTTCTGTCCACTTCCAACACTTCTCTTTTCGTCATCACATGAGCCCCCTTATTTTTAATACCCCATGACTCTTAAAACACCTATTTTTCGAAACCGAGATGGCCCCAAGTGTTCATCTTGGTTCATCCTTGTTGTATGGGAAATTTCGAGTAATATCTTGTTGGTTAATAATGTTACTTATGCTTGGATGAATATAAAATACATTACAGTATGTATTATAATATACAATTAATAATTAACTCACTTAACCTGCCTAGGTGTTCACATGGTCTAAGGCATCACTCTCGCAGTAGACTGCTGATGACAAGGATATTGTGGTTCGAATCCTGGTTGGGTGTACTGAGGTTTGTTTTTCCTAAATTGTTTTCAACTCTCCCTCCACGAAAATGCACGTATGCTTCCTCTAAATTTAACATTTCTTAATCCTATCTCATTTGCGTAATTAGGACATGTGTGTACAACCTGATCAGGTAGTAGGATGTGTTGCTAAAAAAATAATTAAGATTATGCTAACCCTAAATTAATGCCAGACCCAATATGTGATATGTAATTACATAAGAGAAAGAAGAAACATTTTTGAAGAGTGTGCACAGCACTATGTACTGAAACCCGAAATTATTACAGTCAAATTTTGGTTAATTTTAAAGGTAAATCAAAACCATTTTATCATATTTTATAAACATCAATTTAAAAAATATTATATTAAATTTTGCCTACCGTGATTTTTCTTAGTGAGCCATGAAAACTGGAATCCTTGCTTCTGGAAAGACAAATCACATTTGTTAATGGTTAAGTTTGAGACAGGCTAATGAGTAATAAAAGAAAGCTCTAGAATATAAGTTACTCATAGCATGAAATAAAATGATAACTTTGTGCTAATGGCTGAAAATTATTAATTTTAACTAATTTATATACTATAAAATAGAAGAATTATCAATACATGAATAAATAATTAATTATATAATATAAACTTCATGAACACCATACGCCGCACATCGTAGCTATATAAAAGAAGGTTTTAAATACATCTCATGGAAGTATTATCAGAAGGGAAGCTTATTATATATTCCCCCAAAAAAATTGGATGATAATACATCCCAAAAAATTGGATGATATTACGCCCCAAAGAACATATTAACTGTGTGAAATGTAGTACTGAATACATCATACAAAATCAGTAGCTTAAATGGATATTTACATTTTCCCCTGTATTCGATGATAATACACCCCGCAGTACAAAGCTATATGAAATGTAGTTATTAGATATTTCTTAAGGCGTAGTAGTTTAAAGGTATATTTTCAGTATCCCCTGTATTAGATGGTAATACACCCTGCAACACACAACTGTATGAAATGTAGTATTATATCTATCTCACGGTGTCAGTCGTTTAAATGGACATTTATAGTGTCCCCTGTATCAAAGGATAATACAGGCTGCAACACACAACTGTATTAAAGCTAGTATTTGCTCTACCTAACAGCGTCAATAACTTAAATTTATATTTATATTGTACTTTTATAAGGAGATAATACAACTTGCCATAAACAAATAAATGTAATGTAATATTAGATTTATCTCACGGATTCAGTAGTGCGAATCCACATCATAATTTTTTAAATCAATATAAATATAATCATTATATAATCAAACAAATATATATTTATGGTTAATTTATAAGGATGTTTAGAATTATGTTAGTTTTAATACGACTTTAAGGTTGAATATAGCATGCTGTGATTATTTTGAATAATCCTTTTAAATTTTCTGTTATTTGTGTGAGTAAAAAGTAATTTGATTGTGTTCCATGTGATGGAATTTATGACCCGCTCCCCTATCTCACCCTTATTGTAGACAATCTGTGAACAAGATCATTATCTGAGTGTGAAGATGGATGCGGTTTGCTTCAGTCCAGTGCCAAGAGATGTGTCTTACTCTCTGGTGCGATAACATGAACCAGGGCTGGCACAACTCCCACTGGCGCGTGGATCAACAGATCACACAAAGGGATGTAACTTGACTAGTCCTTGGCTCTTACGCTACTGCTATCTCTTAGTAGCCAAGTAACTGTCTAAACCAATATAATTAGCAAAATGACCCTTCAGTATAATACATATTAATGAACTAATTTCGGTTGAACCAGAACTCTATTGAAAATTTGTATAGCAAGCATTCTAGTGAAATTATCTTTTTATTTTGTTTTTAATGTGTTCTTAGAGGGTAAAAGCGTTGAAGATTCATCTTAGCTACTGAGAGTATTCGGTGGGTTATATTTCTTCAATAAATAAAGTGAGTTGTAATTAATTTATAAGTATGATGGATTGTAATTGATCCAGAGTTAAGGTGAGCTTAAGCTAGGCACTGGCTATAGTGGACTGAAATTTAGTTTAAGTGAAGTTTGAATGTCAATAATCGTAAGCTATATTGGAATGTAATTCATAATGAATTAAAGCGGACTAAAAAGGTTTTTATCTTACTGAGATTACAGTACAAATCATGTAGATATCTCTAGTTTGGCATGATATTGTCCAATCGCTGGTATATTTAAGCTCACCTAGATTGCAGTACGAACAGTCTGGTATCCTCCACCTTGAAATAATATTGTATAATCCTCGGCATATTTGAGCTCACCCAGCTTACAGTATGGACAGAGTGGTTATGTCTACCTTGGTAGGACATTGTCCAATACATACACAGATGCTCCTTTTGATTGATTATCTTAGAGACAGTATGGAAATAAAATATATTATTACTAATAATCTTATTTACAAATTATTATTAATCTCTTGAACTGAAATCAAGAGAAAATATATTCAATATTACATTTAATCACGTTTAAAATTATTGATGGTGAACTATATTGGAGTCATAGTGCTCATAATAATACCTCTAGGGAAAGTTATGTACGAGTATCATCACACATAGCTCTCATAACCCATATTAACAATTTAACTATTTAACAATATAAATATTTACAATATTTTCACATAGCAATCCATCAAAACAAATCTTACAAATAAATGTTTTTACGTAGCTGCTATAACCACAGCATACCTTGTGAGCCCACCAATGACACTGTACACTGAACCGATTTCTAACCAAGTTTGTCACTGAGGAACCATTTGTCACAAAACATTGAGCGTCTTCATCATTCGTTTCTACAAAATTCATGTTGTCATCATCATCTTCTGATGAGGAAGAAACAACGTTCCATTTAAAGCAGCATTGTTGTGGCTCCCTCTTCTCTCTTTTGGAATTTTACGTAGTGATGATGTGTGCCATGATTTATTTTGTAACGCAGGTTTTATTTTTCACCTATTTATCGTTATTTTCTTTGTATTCCTTTCAAGCACAAACATCCATGACTTTGTGTTTGTGGATGATACTGTCACGGGAATTGTAGTATCCTGGTGAGAGCTCTGGTGAGCGGTATCGTTAAATTGTTGGAACAAGATTTATTTTTATTGGAAATGTGAAAGAGAGATTACCATTGTGTTTCCCTTCTTACTCTAAGTATTCTTAAATGAAATCGTGATCTTTAAAAAAAAATTGATTCATTGGAACCCACTACAGCTAATTCTAATAGAGTTGATTTAAAATAAGCTTTACTCATCAGTTTTGAAATATATTATCTTGTTACTGCTCGACTTGGGTTGTTTTTCAGTCGATTCTATTTTTCCTGGGAGTATGATGTTTTTAACAGATTTGTGAAATACACATCCAGTGGTTGCATGCGGTGTGTTAAGTGAGACGGTAGCCACACAATTACCATTCCGTTGGCTGGAGCCCTATATTTGACTACAGGGTTTCTAACATGTGTGCAACGTTTATCTAATACAAAAAACACAATATGTGAAAGGGAAGGTTTCACAGTAGCCAAGAAATGTGTGAATGACTGATCAAAATTGTCCATTTGTATCCATCCAGTAATGTGATGGATGCCAATTTCTTCTACGAGAAGCTTTATCTACAAACTTTTTCTTTGTGTTCTTACAAGTGTACAAATATGCACGTGACCAGCGTCACAAGAGCAAACCTTTCAGTGGATGATAATAATGTCGCTGGTCTCTTACCATTCAATGCCACAACTCTGCCTGCTTTAGTGTTGAATGGCAGCGAGTCCAGTTTCATCAATATTTAAAAATCAGATTATATTTTATCATTTCTGGTACTAACAATCACTCTAGAAAAACTAGTTAGTTTAGGCTTTCAAAGAGTTAACTGAAGATGACTTTTAAATAATCACGAATTCCATTTATTTCCTTCAGCTCCTTTTTAATTTGAAAATGGGTGTATCAGTTTACTGTTCATGCTAGTTGGAATGCCATGTAACGTATGTCTCCGTTAATTCATAAATGTGTCTGAATTATCACAAAGTATTTACTAACTCATCTTAAAGCTCAGTAAATGAGCCGGCTTTCTGTCCCAACTCCCTTATACTATTTTTCAATAATTTCTTATTCTATTTTCACATAATCTTTGAGTTTGGATCTAAGTACATTATAAGATTTGGATGCTTGCTTTAAAGCCTTTTATTATTTTCTAGTTGCTGTAACAGTGGCATACATGCTATATTCATCCTATGTGCTACGTTTCTTAAGATCAGGTGAATACTTCTGTAAAACGAAACAAAAACAATGTAATGCAGTTTATATTGCATTGGGTTCTTAATATCATCCCTGGATGGAATTAAAACTAATCAAGGGGTGATATTTTGCACCTAAATACCTTTATAAATGGTGGACTTCTTGTTAAAACAAATAGATATAATTTACTGTCGGGTGAACTCAAAGGAGCAGTGTTTCAAACTCTACATTATCAGGGTGAGTAATAAAGCAAAACTCACACCCTAGCTTGGCTGGCAATTGCTCAAATTAATATTAGTGAAAACTCTGCTATTATTATTATTTCAAAAATATATGCGATACACCTACACGTCTTACAAATGCACTATTTTAACACAACATAGATATATTCACTCAGTAAAACTTATACCATTTACTGATAGATTACAGCCCATGACAGCTCTATAGGAATGATATAAGAAACTAGGAAAGGGAAGAGGTCAATATTAGGTCACTGCCTATTACTTGGTATATCACTAATCAACCTTCACCAATGCCCTTAAATAAAATGAGTTAAACTGTAAAAATTTATTTTGCAGCCCATATCAAAGTTATATTTTGTACAACATTTGGCATATATGAAACTTCATCTTGAAGTCAAAAAAACGTAAAAGAAATTTGACATATGCAGTTGTCATTGCTTTGTAAAATACATGCATGGAAACACTCTACATGTAATATATTGACATAAATTGAGCCCAATATTTTTGTATTCGTACAGTCTATTATTAGAGTAGTTCCGTATTTACGTTCGTCCCGATTGGATAGCTCAAGGTGGCGTAAAAAGGGACGCTAGAATTGTTCAGTGTGATAGCAGATTTTATAGAAAATCTTATATTTGCCAAAACAAATAAAATATTGCTTGAATATATATATATATATATATATATAATTTTATTTTATTCACGTGGTGATAACAACAGTTTGTTGAATATCTATAATGAGCATAGAGGTAGCTTATAATCTGAATGGTTAGTAGGACGCATTGCTTAAGAAAACTAGGGGAATTAAGTGACAAACTGTTTTAATTAATAGAAATGCTGTAATTAAATTCCATGACATCCTTTACTGATATTAAAGAACTGTTGAAGTCACCACGTGAAGAAAATTAAACACTATGTTCGTACTGAAGCACAATTTAATTTATTTTAACCAAAAAAATGTTGCTATAGGAACTGCAAACACACTTACATTTTCTCACGTCCCTTACATCCCCACCTCAAATTAGGATTTTCCTTTAACAATATGGATCTAAAGAAAAGAAGAAGCTATAAATAGGATGTAAACTATTGGTTTTGCAACTTTATCTTTTTTCCATTTACTACTTTTAATAAAAGACTTGTCAGCTCTGATGGTGTCAACGTATATATCCAGTAATTTCCTAAGGCTGAGTGAGCTTGTTGAGATTTGAGCCACTGTTCACCTAAACTACTTATTATATGATCGAATGTCCATTCCAAACATTCCGTTCGGTCGATTCAAGAGAGAATGTCTGCAGGACCCTCTGAACAATGTATAGGAGTTGCAATCTGCGCTTGCTATTGGTAATTCAGTGCAATTTATCCGCCCTCCTGCGTCTTGATTGTAGCCATGTATACGTCATAAAGCAATGTGGCGAGGACTAAATCTCCCTCTCAGTTCACTGGCATCATCAATAATGTGACGCCATGAATATCTTGCTAGCAAGACATTCGTCATCCGGAGCATCTACTTGCTCTTCTTTCATTCATTCTCATACAAGTTTATGTCATGTTCATTTACCATGTTGGGCGTTCCCTCAGTCAAGTGTATACTCCCCCCCGTAAAACATTGTATCGGACTTGCATTATTTTTGATCTGAGGTCAAGTTATGGTCATCAACGTAACGTAATATTTTAAATTAATCTGTAAATNGTCATCAACGTAACGTAATATTTTAAATTAATCTGTAAATACATATGTATATTTTCGTATTTGTATATAATCAACTTCCACGCGAGCAAAGCCGCGGGCAACAGCTATCAAGTCTATCATATACACAATGTATATTAATCACAATATTGCAATGAATAAATACTCGCTAAGGAATGAGTAGAAAGGATCATTATTACGAATATTGTTTTAGAAATGCACTAAGAAAAAGTCACACACGTAATTTCTATTATTATTCTTGCTTAGGGATGCAAAAAGGAATGAGTTACACACATTAGTATTATGCATGTTTTTATAGTAACGCACCAAGAATTAAGAGACAATATTATTATTATGTTATGATTGTTTCAACCTAAAACTCTCTTTCAATAATGAATGATAAACATCACTCTAGTGATGTGTATGTTGTTGATCAAGGGTGGCAGTAAGGAATAAGTATCAAGCGTCAATACTCTGGATATTGCTATAAATGTTATCTAAATAAGCAGAAAGATATATGTGATATACATATAACTAATGTTACTAATGTTGTAACCTAGGAAATCACTAAGAAATGGGTACAAAATACCAATATAGCGCTATGAAAGTAGTAACCTAAAAACTCAGTAGGTAAAAAATAATAAAAATCACTCTAGTGGTGAATATAATGTCACTTAGATTAGCAGTGAAGAATAAGTGACAGACATTCTTATTTTACTGCTATGTAGAGAAGCAGTAAGGAATATGTGACCAATATCCCTCCAGTGCTATGAGTATTGTAAACTAGAAACTCACTAATTAATAATTGAAAAATATTACTACAGTGCTAAGTATGAAGTCCTTAGAGTCACAGTAAGGATTAAGTAAAAAATATCTGTCTAGTGCTTTTAAATATGTTGTCACTTAGAGTAGCACCCAAAAATGAAGGAGCAATATTAATATTTTGAATGTATTCGCTTAAAGATGCAATAATGAAAATGACAAACATCAGCTATATGAATGTGGACACATATATATGAAGTGCTATTCGTGTGGAACTAGATTGGCCCTTATAAAGGTTCTCTTCTTAACCTCACACCGCGACCAAGAGAATGGTCGGTGAGAATAGCTAGCCCGCATCATTCCGGCCGCTACTAATTGCTCAGTTTTATCACGACTCCTTGTGGCCAGGACAGGACGCCACTCCACTCCCCATCACACTGGTGTTGTACAGTGGGGAACCTGGAGCTGAAATCTTCACTATAACATTGACCTACACTAACACTGGTGATGTACAGTGATGAACCTGGAGCTGAAATCTTCACTAGAACATTGACCTACACTAACACTGGTGATGTACAGTGATGAACCTGGAGCTGAAATCTTCACTAGAACATTGACCTACACTAACAATGGTGATGTACAGTGAGGAACCTGGAGCTGAAATCTTCACTAGAACGTTGACCTACACTAACACTGGTGATGTACAGTGATGAACTTGGAGCTGAGGTCTTCACTAGAAAATTGACCTACACTAGCACTAGTGTTGTACACTGAGGAACCTGGAGCTGAAGTCTTCACTAGAACATTGACCTACACTAACAATGGTGATGTACAGTGTTGAACTTGGAGCTGAGGTCTTCACTAGAACATTTACCTACACTAACACTGGTGTTATAAATTGATGAGCTTGGAGCTGAGGTCTTTACTAGAATTTTTACCTAACATTATTTTATATTATTTATATTATTAAATATATTATTTATATTAGTATTATTTCTATTAGTTTGTTTAGTATGAGGGAGGGGGGAGAACAGGCCAATGGGGATCAATATGTAGCACATGTCTCTGTGTTATATTAGTTTGTTGAGTATGTGAGTGAAGCAGGCCAATGAGGATCAGTATGTAGCACATGTCTCTAAGTTATATTAGTTTGTTGAGTATGTGAGTGAAGCAGGCCAATGGGGATCAGTATGTAGCACATGTCTCTAAGTTATATTAGTTTGTTGAGTATGTGAGTGAAGCAGGCCAATGAGGATCAGTATGTAGCACATGTCTCTAAGTTATATTAGTTTGTTGAGTATGTGAGTGAAGCAGGCCAATGAGGATCAGTATGTAGCACATGTCTCTAAGTTATATTAGTTTGTTGAGTATGTGAGTGAAGCAGGCCAATGAGGATCAGTATGTAGCACATGTCTCTAAGTTATATTAGTTTGTTGAGTATGTGAGTGAAGCAGGCCAATGAGGATCAGTATGTAGCACATGTCTCTAAGTTATATTAGTTTGTTGAGTATGTGAGTGAAGCAGGCCAATGAGGATCAGTATGTAGCACATGTCTCTAAGTTATATTAGTTTGTTGAGTATGTGAGTGAAGCAGGCCAATGAGGATCAGTATGTAGCACATGTCTCTATGTTATATTTGTTTGTTGAGTATGTGAGTGAAGCAGGCCAATGGGGATCAGTATATAGCACATGTCTCTAAGTTATATTAGTTTGTTGAGTATGTGAGTGAAGCAGGCCAATGAGGATCAATATGTAGCACATGTCTCTAAGTTATATTAGTTTGTTGAGTATGTGAGTGAAGCAGGCCAATGGGGATCAGTATATAGCACATGTCTTTAAGTTATATTAGTTTGTTGAGTATGTGAGTGAAGCAGGCCAATGGGGATCAGTAAATACCACGCACGAGCTCCAACAAGGCACGTGTAAATTCCCATGTATTTACATAGCAACAAGAGAGGAATGGGGTATTGGAGATATCGGCTTAACACCCCTCCAACCCCCTTCCCATTCAGAACGGCCCTGAAAATGCATGTCCTATGAACAAAGCATGATAATAATTGCACTACGGGGATTAGTGGTGATCGAACCCGTGTCTCTAAGCTACACGGAGAGAACGCCATTAACTCCATCAAACCGCACATTAAATGGCACAGGCGTCCACAAAATATGCTAATGGGAATTGTTTAACTCGGATCCCAGGATATAAATAGCAGCTGGGTCCCCCGCACGTTGGTTTATTGGGAGGGCTCACCAGATAATGCGCATCATAATTAGAAGAACATATCCACCTGTGCTCGGACTAAATGGCCTGTAGTGACATCATCAGCTTGGATGTCAACGGTATGAAAATTACTTCATCGTTGTTGATCATACTCGGTCATTTGGAGAGCATTTATTTTCAAAGAACCAATAATTTACAGCTTTCTGAGAAATAATACTTATTTTTATTGAACATTGTTTTTTTACTGAGAAAAGTATAATAAAAATAGCTTACAAACTGGCAAATAAGTTAATTTCTATAACTAGTATTCTATATATAAATAGATCTGTTAAAATGAGTGTAGACATAATTTAAATATCTAATAAGATTTTTTAAATTAACAAATTTAATATGAACACCTAATAAGACTTATCATCTGTTATGTCACCTATTAAGTACCACTTCTATTGTAAAATGTGGGGCTATGGTAATTAATATACCTTGCGTGGGATAAGCTGGAAGGTTAGAATGTGGCTATACACCACACGTGTGGTGAGCTAGTAAGCTAGAGTGTAGAAATACACTATTCACGTGGTGAGCTAAGAGGTTATATTATAGGTATATATCACGTCTGTGGTGAGCTAGAAGGTTCTAATGTGGATATATACCACACGTGTGATGGGCTATAAAGCTATATTGTAGTTGAATAAAGAGTGTAAAAAAGGGGCTTCTGAATAACTTTTTTGAGGTGAAATTGCGCGTGAGAGGCCATTTTGAATTTTGGTGGCCATTTTGAATTTTCGACATGTTCCAGCCTGTTCCTTCAGGTTTTGATAAGTCCTGACAAGTTGTAAATTTAAGAATTCAAAATGGTTATCAAAATATCTGTGCATGTTCGTACATGCTCTAACATCTACTAACATGTTCTAACAGTTATCGACAAGACTACAGGTCTCGCTCAACAGGTATTGACAACATTTATTGAGGGGTATGTGATTGATTTTTGAAAGGTGATTGATTGATTGATTGATTGATTGACAGGTCTTAACATGTATTGACATGTAGGAACACGTGGAAACTTGATATGGCCTCCCCTATACCTTAAAGTGTGACGTGGAAATTCAAGATTGCTGCCAAAAATCAAGATGGGGGCCCAACACCCAAGCCCGATATTGGTAAGGTAGTGTAAGGTTATGTAATTCATTTCCTTTTTCTTTCTTTCTCTCTTATACACCAGTTTTTGCAGTGGTACCACATTTTTGATATTACTAACTTTATTTTTGAATTGAATACCCCAACATGTGAACTTTTTTGAACTGGTTTGTTGACGTTAATTCCATGTAAGTTTATGCAATTGTTTCTCTTTTTCTTCCCTTTGTCTTCCTGCCACACCAGTTTTTGCAACTTTTTGATCCCATTACTTAACTGTTCTGAATTTAAACTGGTTTCATGACCTAATATACTTGTTACGTTTTTCAAATCAGTTTCCACTTCCTCTACCGAAGAAGCGTTGTAAATATACAACACCTTTGACTCTGGGTATTGCCTTTTTATGTTTCTGTCAGGCTTCTAGAAAAGTAAGCTAATGACCTACCTTTCTGAAAGATTCAACAAACTAAAATATTTGGACGAATCACACTGTCAAGTTATTTCCTTTCTTGGTCTACACATCCAGACTCTTAAATTAAAATAGGAGTGCCCATCATTTTGTTGAGTAATTTGAACCCACCTAAACTGTGTAGTGTGATATTCTTACAGGCAAAAATAGTCTGCAAAACTGTATCATAAAGGCGATTGTGATGACAGGCTCTATGATTCAATCCGACATGCCTTTCCAGTTTAAACGCTTGCGAAATCCTAACAAGATTTTCTTTTCGATGACCGTCAACAAAGTGCAAGAACAAACCTTTAAGGTTCTAAGAGCTGATTTTTGCAGTGAGTGTTTCTCCCATGGTCAATTACTACGCGGTGTGCTCTTGTGATAGTTCTAGCAGCAACCTGTAACTGCTCGCTTCTGGTGGTAAAATACTTAACGTCGTTTACAAAGAGGCTTTGCCTTAAATTTTGTTTCTTTATTTCCTTCAAGTAATATAAATATTCTGTGTGTCTAATATTAAAACAGAAATAATTACTCTACATTGTATTGTATGAGTATGATGATACATCTTTTGTCAACGCCAAAGTATTAAACATGGTACTATCTACCTGATTTGTTACGTGATCTCTTCTCTGTGATAGAAATTAAAAACTCTGCGATTAGAAACGTTATGGTTTGAATGAACATGTTTTTAAAACCAATATTAATTAAATCCAAGCCACGGGTAAAACAAAGTTTTGAATAAAACAGTCTTATCATCATTGCACTATTTTCACTTGATGGTTTTTTAGTTTCCCTATCACATCTTGTGATGGGCAACATTACTTTATATTAAATCTTTGTATGTACATTACTTAAATGTTTGATGCTACTGTATATTTCCCTGAACATGATTTGACATGTTAGTCTGTTGATTTATTGGTAATATAATCTATAGACAAGGTGTTTTTTTAAGTTGGCACAACAACATATATTTTAAAAAAAGCATTTAATAAAAAAAACATACAAACTTGCTTGGTTTTGAGACTCTGCCAAAATGAGATTATTTTATTTTATTTAGTAGACGTCTTCAAGGTCATCTCAAGGTTAACTTTTTTTAATGGGACCCTGTATCTTTTATCGCAGAATCGTATACTACGAAAAAACAAAACTTTTGTCTTAAACACTTTTTTATTCGAGGTCTATGTTTGATGATGTTTAATGAATTAAAGAAATACATATGGTATTTTTGGAACTAATTTAATTTAATTTTACTGGCTTCTAAAATATGTAGCTTGTAAAAAAATACGAGCAAAATGCTCTCACAAACAAATAAAAACAAATGCTCATTCACAAGCATCGGATATTAAATTGGTCTTCCTAATATGTTTACTTAATAAGTAGACCAATTTAACATTTTGATCCTTATGAATAAACGTTCACACTAATTAGAATACATGGTTATTCATAACGTGAGGTATTTTCGCTTGCTGTAAATCTACGTATCAGGCAGGAACTATTAAATACTATCCTGTTGTTGAAAAAATATTGAAATTATTTTAATTTATGTGGTTGTAGATGAAAAGTTAATTATGCTATTCTGCTGTACGCTGATCATTTTTCTGAGAGAAATGCATAGTCACGTAGATCTTTTTGTCGTGTAGTTAAAGAATGTGTGTAAAATGGAAGTGTTCAAGTGAAGAAAAGGAGTTGCCGAGAAACTGTTGACGGTGCACATTATGAGATCGCAGTACCTAGCTCGTAGTCCTCACGTAGGTTCTCGTGCGATTCCTACTGATTTAGGAATATCCAAGAGTATTGTGTGTAAAATATTGAAGCATCATAAAATACATCTTTACCACGTGCCGTTGCATTAAGAGCTTCATGGAGAAGATTTTCTCGATCGAGTGGCATTTTGCCAACGGGCACTTGAACAAGTAAGAATAAATAGGATTTATTTTCCTTGAAGTATTATTCTCTGCTGTATCAAGCTCTACGAATCATGGGAAAGTTAATCGACTCAACACGCATTATTGGAATGCAGGAAATCCGTGGTAGTATGGTACATAAGATTGAGACAGTTACAAAACCTTTATAGATCAAGTATTGCTGCTAGAAAACCAAAACCAACACGAAAGGCAGAAAATTTGGTTTCAGCATGATGGTGGCCCTGCCCATTATTCCAGAACTGCATAACAAGTATTGGATCGGAATTACAATGGCCGCTGGATTGGAAGAGGTGGTCCAATTAGTTGGTCTGATAGATCACAAGCTTTAACATCACCAGATTTTTTCTCATGAGGTTACCTGAAATAAATAGAATGCCATGATGTACCGACAACAACAGAAAACATGATGGAACGCAGTAGAATTGTTTGCAGAGATATTGATCGAGAAAATTTATCAAATACTCACAATTCTTTTATAAAGAGAAATGTAAAGTGTATCGAAGTAAGTCGTCATTTCTAACAATTGTTGTAATTTAACATTTCAACCCTTATGAAAGAAAGTTTGTTTTTTGTTTGTGAGAGCGTTTTGATCGTATTTATTCACACTCTACAGATTCTAGTAGGCAATAAAATTAAATAAAAACATTTATATAAACATCAGACATATTTTTTATTTCATTAAATATAATCAAAAATATACCTTGGGTAAAAAAGTGTTTGAGACAATGTTTTTTTGTATAATACGACTCTGTTATAAAGAATACAGGGACTCATTTGATCAAAACAATATTTGACCTTGAGATGGGTTTGAAGACGTATACTAAATAAAACATAAATTATGTAATTTTGTCATCATCTCATTAAAGATATTTCGCTGTGCCAACTTAAAAAGCCACCCTGTACATGGTCTATTACTTACCTGTTGTAGAGTTTCAGTAGTTTTGGAACAGGGTAGTTGGCTATATTTCGAGTGATTTTATATATATATATATATACAGATATATTACAATAGTGGTGTTAACATAGGTAGAGAGCCATCATTGAATCTGTTCCTGGAGAGTCTTCCAATGATTTAGAGAGAATCTGAAGCAATGCCATCTACTTTTAAAAATATTGAATATTATTTTATTTGCATTTTTAGACAACTCTCATGATATACATTTTGGGAAGTATTACTGAAAAGGTCAACTCCATGGGATGTTGCATCAGGCGTCTCCAAGACGCTTCGTCCCATGGGAATAGCCCTTTTTGTCTTCCTCTTATTCCCACAAAAGACAAATAATATTGCTAGCTATTTTGATGATTATTTATGATAAAAAAAGGGTTGATGCTCACTATAAAACATGCAAATAGAAAGTTTAAGGTTGACCAACACTAACTTGGTAAAAATGTAAAAGCTGTAGATGCATGTTCCTTAAAATAATAACTTCCAATCAAAGTTAATATTCCAAGAAACACACTGATTTATAATTTTATTTTATTACTCAGCAGGTATGGAAGATAAACTCGCCAAACAACACGATAATTTATTACATTCCAGGCTATAATCACCAGACACAAGTATTCAGTGGTACATTCCATGGTATAATAGCTAGACACAAGTATCCAGCGGTACATTCCAGGCTATAAACACCAGAAACAAGTATTCAGTGGTATATTCCAGGGTATAATAGCTAGACACAAGTATCCAGCGGTACATTCCAGGCTATAATTACCTGACACAAGTATCCAGTAGTACATTCCAGGCTATAATGACCAGACACAAGTATTCAGTGGTACATTCCATGCTATAATAGCTAGACACAAGTATCCGGTGTTACATTCCAGGCTATAATTACCTGACACAAGTATCCGGTGTTACATTCCAGGCTATAATCACCAGACACAAGTATTCAGTGGTACATTCCAGGCTATAATCACCAGATACAAGTATCCAGCAACTCGTATTCGGACACATTTTGCCACCGATGTTTGCGTACACACCGAGCAACCACATCTCCTTAGTCCTTTCTTCATGATGGATCCACAAATCACTTCTGGTGTTGCTGACACTTTTATCTATATTATTATTAAACCTCTACCGTAAGAAGTTTGTCACCACAGCTCCTCCTAAATTTCTGAACCGTTGCATTCTTAATCATTTTGTCCCGACGTGCAGGTTCGCAACCAATTGTCAGAATTTTGAAAATTGCATCCAGGCAGAAGTTATGTGACTTTTGTATTTCAGAAGGTTTTGTGAATACATAGAAGGTCAGCTAATTTTTTTCTGAGTACAATTTTTAAAACTATTACCATTAGCTGCAAATCTGCACAGTGGGACGAAATAGTTAAGAGCTCAATGGTTACAATTGCTTAAGAATTGTAGAGTGAAAAGTCCTAAGAGTGAAAGTGCTAAACATATGAAAAATGAGTTTGACCCATCAAAATGGTTAAAGTTGCTCAGCAAAAGAGTATACATGTCCACATTGTTGGTCGTGTTTGTTATCGCCACCAGTAGATGGGGTTGGGTGTAAGTACTGGACGAGTTCAGTTTAAAAAGGTGTATGTACCACAACGCCATATTTTTGTTAATAACCTCTGTTTATTTGTATCTTAATCTTGTTCATAGTTGGTTATATTTTTTTTAATGTTGTTCTAATGAGTGAAACAAGTACAATTTCAAATTTCAAAGATATGGGTAGGGAAATAACCGAAACCAAAAACCAAGAACGTCAAAGAAGATGACATATCACAAGTGGAAAAAAATACAAAAACTCTGTTGGTAAACTCATACCAGAAAAGGAAGCACATTCTATACAGGTTATCTTATTTATTTTTTATTCACCAGTATATTAATTTATTTATTTATTTGTAAATTTGGATGGTTCTTTTTGATGTGAGTTATGATAAATGCAATCATGAGATGTAATAAATTACCAAAAAATCTATATTGCACTTATTTTTATATGGTAAACAAAACTGTTTTCATATTATTTAGTATTGTTTCTGTGTAGCAAAAGTATAAAATTGACATATTTTTATGTCTGGAATGGTTAATTCAATTTATATTTTTAGTAGATTGGTAAGCCTATTATGTTTCGGTTCCAGGCAAAATTTAAATGCAGGTATCAGTGCAAGAACATAACTTGTAAGGTTAAGACACAAAATTTTGAGAAATTCTACACACTCGATAGACAAGCACAAGGATCTTCTAGGATTGATTCAAGTAAAGCATGTACAACACGGTCTTCATGGCAAATATGAAGACCCTGTTTAAAGTCGAAGGCAAGCTATTGTATTTCACACAATCCCTGATGGTAAGGGTTCACATTTGCAGGTATGCGAACAAACTTTTATCAACACCTTTTCCATGAGTGCCAAAAGAGTGCAGAATATAACAGAAAAAAGAAAACGAGGTGACACAATGTTTAAAGATAAATGTGGTGATTTGCGACGTTTCAAGTACATCTTGGATGACAGAAACCAAGTAAAATAGCATGTTGAGTCATTTCCAAGAAATGCGAGCCATTACACCAGAGCGAAGACCACAAAATAAAACCTGATTCAAAATCTAAATGTTCACATAATTGTAATGCATTCAAAAAGGAAGTAACCGTAATGTAAATTACAAATTAGAAAAAAAAAGTTTTCCACATTGAATTTCCACATCTATCTTTCAAAACACCTCGTGCAGACACATGTAAAATCTGTGATCGTTTGAATGTTTTGATAAATAGTTCTGTTAGTGCTGACAAAAAGTCAGAGGCAAAGAGGGATAGAGCACTGAATCATAGAAAAACTGAAGTAGCATTTGAACACACGAAAAAGGATAGCATAGAGGCTACTATTCCAGGTAGTGAAATAACGACCCTCATAACTGATTTGCAGCAAGTTATATTTTTACCCATGTTAACATAATCTGACATGTACTGCTCAAGGCAGCTTGGTTGTTATAATTTTGGGATACATATGGTCAATTCGAATGAAGGTTTGATGTGTGTATGGCATGAACGGAGAGGCGTGGAGAGGGGCAAACCAAATTACATCATGTTTGTTAAAAGCCCTAAACTCATTAGATCTTATTAATAACAATCATAATAAATTATGTATTTGGAGCGATAACTGCATGGAACAAAATAAGAATCGCATGATTTTATTCAAATACGTGTATCTTGTTA
The DNA here is from genome assembly GCA_902151445.1 of Timema monikensis. NCBI lineage: Eukaryota > Metazoa > Arthropoda > Insecta > Phasmatodea > Timematidae > Timema > Timema monikensis. Next base: position 57,015 of record CABFVZ010003393.1, on the reverse strand, counting down.
GTATTGGCTTATTTGAAGAGATTGAGCACAAATTTTTGTCAGTTGGCCATAGCTTCTCTGCCTGTGATAAATATTTCTTATTGATTGAAAAAAAAAAGCCAGAAAATGTGTTGTTGTAGAACATGTCGAGGAGGTAATAGAAACTTCTAGAATAGTTCAGCCTTTTCGGGTTGTCAGAATGTTTGAAGATTCCTTTTTAGATTTTGATAAGGCATCCAAGGACTGTTTAAATACAACAAAATTACAAATTTCAAAGGCAGTGTGGTAGAAGGTATCTAGACCATATTTTGCTAAAGTAATGATGAAGCAAACCTTTGGTGATACTGAGGAATGGAATAAGATAAATATTTTGGAAAAAGAGAAAACAATGGCCGACATTGAGTCCTATGTTCTTCATGGACTGAGGATAGAAAGAAAAATCTCGGCTGGGAAACAAAAAGAGATTTTAAAAAGATAATGGAGAACATTGATGAAAAATCCATGCATTTTACAGTGACATTATTCAGGAGTAATTATTAATATTGGGATTTGTATTTTTTGTTCGCTATTTATTTTGAATACTTGAATTTGTGTTTTTTGTTTAGTAATTTCTACTATTAATTGTTTTTTGTGGTTTTCATTGCATATCAATATTCTTATTTCAACTGTAATTGTGTTCGCATCAATATAGCTAAACTATTTATACTTCATAAGGTGTATATTTATCAAACCCTTTTGATCAATAAATAGAATGGACTTACACCCTTTTTACGTATCATACCCTATGGATTTAAGCTGTTTCTTTTCACATGATGTTTAGGATTTTTTAATGTAAGATGTATGAATTTGTAGTTAGTACTATTACAAAAGCTTTTCTCTTAAATAAAATAATGCAGTAAAATACTAACTTTAGAGTTTTTTGTTTTTCTTAAAAAATAAAAGGTTTTATTTAACTATCTCAACATTAGATTTCTGGCACTTATAACCCTTATGACTTTCCTCTCTACAATTGTAGGAGTTGTGGTTATAAACTAATGTGTTATTATTAAACTAGCATTAAAGTACAAGACTTTGCCTGGGATAAATATTTTAGTGTAAAATGGGTAAAAAGGTTTGAAGGTGTAAAAAGTGCAAAAAGAGAAAAAAATTGTAAAAAGTAAATATATAATCAAAATATTAAATAGTGTTAAAAAGTGTAAGAGGATTGAAATCGCAAATAGGTATGAATATAAAAGGACAGAAGGAAACAATGTTAAAAAAAGAAAAGTTGGCAAAAATGATTTTAAAAAAGGCAAAGATAGTGAAAAGGGCAAAAAGTAGATCAAATAAAAATATAAAGGCTAAGAGGGATAAAGGGTAATTAATGATAACAATTGCCAAAAAAGGATTAAAAAAAGGAAAAAAAGGTAAAGTGCAAAAAGGGAAAAAAATTCTAGTTTCTAGATGCACATATTCGTGCATAGGAGCTATCATAGCCCACATAGCACAACTTTATGAAATGTAGTAGGCTTACTAAATTTTTCTAGTGGTGTAAATATATCTTAACTTATTCCGTTTTGAATTAATTTAAAAAATCTAAATTGGCGGGAAGGTATTAATAATGTGTGATGACTTTTGTCAAACAATACCTTTACTATGTCACAATGGAAAACGTGAATCAGTGGAAGTTTGCCCGAAGTGCTACCATCTTTGGCCAAAATTTACATAATATTTCATCTTACTACTGACATGCGAGTTTTTGAAGGCGAACGAGAATTTGCTCAAATTTTGCGTCAAACTAGCAACGGAACATTGTTTGAAGCTACAAATTCTGCTCATTACATTGTCTGATTCAGGAATTATTTGTTACGAACAGGCAGTGGAATATATTTTGTGTACGGAGAAATTATTGATGAAAATTGAATAATCGATTACGCAATTTTGGCTAAAAAAAATGGAGACCACGCAAATATGAAAAGAGAAATTCTATTGAGATTGACTGTTAATGTTTTGAGCTATTACAATAGTGACATTATTGTTAGTGACGATATCAGAATTTCCTGCAGAATGTTTAAACAGTCTGGAAGTAAGCGAATGGCCTAGGCACGAACTGAAGCTGTGTTGCATTGTGTTGCATATGCCTAACTTAAATACAGCGAAGGATCTTAGAAATAGTATAAGAATTAAAGTGAAACATATATGTACAATAACACCATTGATTGAGAAGTACTGACCTGAGCATTACGCAGGAAACGAATACATATTCATATAGTGAAATTATCTCCTTCATAAAACGTTTTGCCATTAAATTAACAAAGCAAGCAATTTACGTTGATAGATGCTTTTGCATTGAGCATTAATAAGAGTCAAGGTCAAATTTTTACAAGAATTGGGATATCATTGCCTAACGCTGTCTTTGCATATGGGCAGCTATATGTTTCACCAAGCTGAGCCCACTCGTTCAGTGTGTAAACATATTTATAACTGAATAAAAAACACTTGATGTAGCGAAAATGGGTTTTAAAATATGTTTTTCAAAAAAAGGCGAGTTTTACGGCTGGGACAGATAGTAATAATAATTAAATGTCACCATATGTGAAAAATACATCTGTGGAAATAATAGTTTTTAAGACGAGGGGAGAATTTTAGTGACGGTTTGTTGTCAACCCCATTTTTTATTGACAAACTAGGAGATAACTTTAGTGACTGTTTGTTATCAGACCCATTTTTTTTTTTAATCGTAAAGATGAAGAAACTAGCTTTATAGAAGCTAGTTTGTTTGGTAGCAACCAAAACTACAAAGGAAGATACCAACTTTCGAGTTGAAATGCTGACGCAATGTGTAGTAACCATAAGAATATCACCATTGGATATAAAAGGAAACGCTTGTTTACTAGGATGAAGGATATAAATCAACTGAACTAGATAAAAGTTGTCCATCGATATTTGCGCGTGGGTCCACACCGAGCAATGTTCCCCATTAGAGGTGGGACACAAGACACCGACAACATTGATCTTTTACGGCCGGAAATTCGCGCGATGTTCCCGTGTTTCCAGACACACGAGGGATACCAGTGGGTGGCTTGTATCTGGCAATTATTGTCCACAGTGTATCCTAAGCTAAGGTCCTCCAGTTCAGGAGATACAAGCTCCAAGAAACATGTTTACATGTTTGATCCCCAAGTTTGGACGATACAAGATTAAAATAACATGTTGATACGTATGGTCCTTTTGTTAAGGAGATACAAGCGTCAAACAGCATATTCATAGCTAAGAGTCCTAAGTTCGGAATATACCGGCTCCAAGAAACATTTTTACACATTTGTTCATCCGAGAATCCAAGTGTTCTATGCCCAATTTTTCACTTTTGTGTAAAAGAGCATTGAAATTTGACCTTGTGTATAAAACCAAGGTTACTAGATAACAACTCGAGTTTGTATTTGCTTAAGTAACTATAGTCTCAATTTTACTGCAGGTGAATCATATGCATTTTAAATAAACGTAAACAGAAAATATCTCAAATTTAACAATTTTGGAGATAGAAAACTTTCAATCTCGGGTGACAATTTGTTTCTTTTTTTCTGAAGATACAAGCGTTAAACAACATAACATGCATATACGTATAATCCCTAAGTTCAGAATATATAAGTTTCAAACAACATGTTTACACATTGGATTCTATTTTTTGGAAGATACAAGCGTCAAACAACATGTTTATATAGATGATCCCTAAGCTCGAAATATACAAGCTCCAAACAATATGTTTACATGAATGGTTCCCAAGTTCCGGAGATACAAATTTCAACACAATACGTTATATTTATATACATTAGGTAAGATTGAAAAAAAAAATTCTTAACGACCTTTATCTAAGTTATGATTATTTCAGATACATAATCCTTATATAAAATATATTTTGTTTATTTTGTATGTCCGTAAATTATGCTGCTAATGTGGATTTTTGTAAACTTTTAAAGAGATAACAATCATAAAGATACTGATAAAACTGTCTGATTGTTGTTCACACAAAATAATTAAACATTTCAAACTACACGTTAATAGGCGGGATGAATGTCCCTTTTTAACTAAAATATTAGGCATAGATGATAGGCTTAATATATTTTGAACTGTACAGTTACAAGCAAGCTGAGTTTGGAATTGGGGAATAAATTGATAAAATGCTAAATGTGAAGCATCGCGCTGTATGAACCAGAAACTTGGACTCTCGGGAAGATGAAAAAAAAATACTTGGATCACTTTGAATTGTGGTGCTGGAGAAGACAGACTTGAGATCAGGTGGACCAACAAGGTGACAAATGAAGTCCTAAGAATAGTGGGTGGGAATAGAACAATTTTGGATTTAATTCTTTGGTACTGTACATAGAAAATTGGGTTGGACACATCCTTAGGAGAAACTGTCTTCTGCACGTCATAAAAGTCAAGGTTGAGGTAAAGAGGAGTTTAGGAAAAACGAGGATTCAAATATTGGATGACTTAGAAGAGAGAGGAAAATTCTGGGAGCTGAAGGAGTAAGCATAGTACAAGGTGTATTGATGGTTTAAGTTCACTGACAAAAGTAATGGGCATAACACATGATATTGATAATAAGTGATAGTTATTATTTGATCAATTTATATTATAGCTAACACTATTATCTTGAACATCTTACTGATAGGGTTGTACTGAATCAAAATGACAGAGATTTAATTCATATTAGATCTAATAATAATCACTATTCTAGTAAATTAATAAATTATTAAATTGATATATACATATTCTGCTTGATCTAAGTACGCGTTAAACTGAAGTATGCCTTGACATAAATTATAAATATGCAAACAAATCTTTATTAGTCCAATTATATTTGTAACTTTCTTCTAGATTTTAATTTATGTGTATATTTACTTGTTCTCTTGTCATGTCGAATAACTATATTCAATGTTTGCTCATAAACGACAAAATACAAATGGTGAACAGAACGATTAGTGTTCCATTTGAATTTCGATTATTAACCAAATATTGAGTTTTAAAAGCATATATTCTGAACTTCCATTTTACCTAGAAAGAAGGTTAGCTTGTATTTGTTAAAACGATTTAGTGGCATTTTACTGCAGAGAATATAAAGCGTTTTGTCCAAAGTCATGGACGGGCCCGGCCTCTCTCAATCTGAGAGCCATCCTGTTAACGGCTCCTTATTTGACTAAACCCTTCAATTCAGTATATTAATGGCAGTGAAAATATTAATATAACATATCTTGGTTAGTTGTGCCAAACAAATTGACAACAAAGAATACTGTGCGTCAAGATGTGTTCTGAGTATATGGGTGTGGTAATTAAAGCACTCTTAGTAGATGGGTGAGGTAATTAGAGCACTCTGAGTATATGGGTGGGTTCATTAGAACAGCCTGAGTAGATGGGTGGTGTGATTAGAGCATTCTGAGTATACGGGTGGGGAAATTAAAGCACTCTAGTAGATGGGTGGGGGTAGTTAGAACACTTAGTAGATGGGTAATTAAAGAATTCTGAAAAGTTGGATGGGGTAATTAAAGCATTCTGAAAAGTTGTATGGGGTAATTAAAGCATTCTGAGAAGATGGGTGGGGTAATTTGAGCATTCTGAGTTGATGGGTGTAGTAATTAAAGCACTCTGAGAAAATGGGTTGGGTAAGTAAAGCACTCTGATAAGTTGAATGGGGTAATTAAAGCATTCTGAGAAGTTGGATGGGATAAGTAAAGCACTCTAATAAGAAGGGTGGGGTTGTTAAACCACTATAAGTGGATTGGTGGGGTAGTTAGGTCACCAATATCAGGAACGTGAGAGGTGTTATTTTGCAACAAATGAAAGAGTGAAAAATATCCATCCACAGTTTCTTTGTATTGACATGTTACAATAAAACAATAATTGATGGAAAATGTACTTTTTGTCCCAGTTGAGATTACATACTCAACCAGGGGCACAGGTTTTGTCTCTGTCACAGGATAATACGGTTGCAGCGATACAGGGGTTGATAATTAATTAATTCTGACGAGGAATTAAAAACGATAGCTAAAACAAAAACCTGTAAACTGGAAAACAGGAATGGTGATAACTCGTTTTGATGTCAGTCCACACAATATCGTATCAAACTAAAGCCTTTGTTTATTCTTGCGCATTGTTGTTTTTTATAATTGAACGCTTTGACATGAATATTTTAATGAAATTGACATATTTTTCATAAACATTATATGAGCGAGAGATTGAAATCATACTAATGGATATAGTTTATTTCAGTGATTATATTGTAAATAAGGGATTTATAAAATAATGTCATCCAGTTTGAGTTGATTAAACTATGTTGTTAATTAGGGTTAGTAGTGTAATGTTGTATACACGGGGAGATATATATATGGGGGTATTTTGCGGTGGAGTTCTAAATACATATGTAGAGTAGATATTGAGATGAACCGGCAACTACCCACAGAGCAAGAGTGTAAGATAAATTGTTTGGTACTGCCTAGTACATTCCTTCCTCATAAAACCAAGATACTAACTATTTTTTCTAGTACAATCCTCTATTACAAGAACAGATTACTATTGGCACAGCTCAAGGGTAAGATATATTTTGTTATTACAATACTCCATCACCAGAACAGATTACTACCCTCACAGCACACGTGTAAGATGTATTTTGTTAGTACAATCCTCCATAACCAGAACAGATTACTACCAGCACAACACTAGTGTAAGATACATTAACTAATACAGTCCTACATCATAAGACCAGGATACTAACCGCGCAGCACAAGTGTAAGGTGTGTTGCCTATTACATTCCTCCATCACAAAAAAGGATACTACCCGCACAGCCTTAGTGTAAGCCTTATTGCATACTACCTCAATTTAATATTTGTATTTTTAAACAATCGCTCTTAAGTGCCGACACTTTTACTGCCTTAAGAAAACTATTTAATACTATCCAAGTCAAGTAGCCGCAAATATATCAGAGACGGCGAGTAAAGACAGATATATCGGATTCGATTTCTGTATTCAGGGATCGTTTTCCAACTATTTAACGTATTACAATTTTGAAGAACATAATGTTTTACCGTATTCTAGGTGTATTGTAACTATCTCTCTAAGTACACGGCCGACTATTGACATCCCCAGCCACCAGAGGTCAGGCCAGTCGACCGACAAATGAAGCACAAATAGGGGCTTGCACTAACAAGCTTGACAAACAAGATGGAAGGGGAACAAGGAGGCTCGGTTTCGACCATTCACCGAGAGATTATTGACAGAGAGAGAGAGAGAGTTGGACCGGGTTCAAAGCCCTGCATTCATTGACATGCTGGAACTATGGCACTATGTCGCATTCTCTCATGTTTCCTTGGCAACAATCTGAGATATGCCTTTGCCAGGATTTTAGTGTGGTTCTCGTGAGGTTGCCATATTCCACAACCCATGACGTTGATATAGAACACATCTCTATTGCTTGGTATTTACTAATTGAATGGAGTACTTAACCACTAGTTTAACTAGCTTCAAACAGAGACTCTCAAGAGGAAACTTGAGCAGTATTAGAGTCCCATCACCTAAGAATATATCACATTAAGATATAATTGCATTCCTCAAACCTTCCCCCATAGGTTAACGTCATCTTGGAACCATGTGGGATTTGGTAGTTGTGTCCTTAGAAACCTTTTATCTCTACGTAAACGTGTTCCTGGGGCTCTGAATATGTGAAATTGTTGTCCCTAGTAACCCTTCATATTTATGGCAATATCTTGGCTCGATGGTTATGCAATCGTTAAAGTGTTAATATATATTTACACGGTTCATTGTATAATTCTATTTCTTTGGCCTTTAAAAAGTTATTAATATACACAATTATTTTAAAGGTTATTTCTTCGTAATTTTAATCAAGTCCCTTGATTTAATTTGAAAATTTAAACCCACCATCAAGAACAATGGTATTAAATTAGAGGTCTAGCCTGTTTTATTTACAAGTTTGATCTATTTTGTTGTGTTCTTTTTGTATATTGGTGTTTTAGCTGTACTGGTTTATTTTGTACAAGGGATTATAATAATTATCTTTTATATTTCTTCAAAAGATGAAATGATAAAATTATTAGTAAGAAGTACGCAATTGAGTATATCTTTACCCCTTGTTTAAGAATACTTATTTATAATAGGTCAAGATTCAAACTATACTGTGATAGATAGTATTCATAATATAAAAATGTACCGCGTGATTCTATTTTGTGTGTAGTAATTTTTATTTTGTACTTTGAAATAGGTTTGTTCGGAAGCTAGTGACTTAAATCGCAGCTGATTAACTTGCAAATAAGATGCTTGATTATGCTTGGACCAGATATAATCATAAAATGTAGTTTTATGGGCTCTTAACCTGCCAACACCCGCTTCGGTGTCCACCTATTCTAAGGCGCTACTCTTGCAATATACTAGACTGCCGATGATGGAGAAATCATTGTTCGATCCCGGTTGGGTGTACTGAGGGAGGTTTTTACAAAGTTATTTTCCACACTCTCTCCACGCAAATATGGGTATACTTCCTCTAAATTCAACCTTACTCATCCTTATCCCTATCGTAACTATTACATAAGCGTACAGCCCGAATGGTTTGCAGGACGCAGTGCTTAAAAAAATGCGAACGAGGAAATTGTGATTAATAAAATAGTTGGTAGATATAGTTATATTCTTTAAATATAGTAAAACTATTTCACTTATATTAATTCCAGTGTCTTCTAATGAAGACTGTATTAATGTACTAACGACGCTTTGTTCGAGCCAGATTACCTAGCCAAGGTACACCTGTATTGTGCAGTATTAAACATACAAGCTACGCCTAGTTTAAATTGTTGACTATCTGAGTTATTTTTTAATTGAGTTTTAATTCATAACTTACTTATACCTGGTTCAAGATGTATTACCTATTTAGCCATACTTAAAGTTGTATTACCTAAATTGTTTATGACTGGTGCAGGCTTTATTACCTAGTTAAGCTAGGCCTGGATCTAGTTATATTACCTGGATTATTCACGCCTGATCCATGATGTATTACCTAAACTACACCTAATTGAAGTCTTATTCCCTAGCTTATTTACGCTTACGCTTTACGCTGTTATTTTACCTATGTGATCTACGCCTAGCTCAAGTTTTATTACCTATCTTATTTAAGCCTGGTTCGAGATATATTTACCCACTTAAGTGGCCGAATGGTCTAGGAGGTCACGCTTGTGTTAGACTGACCTGCTGATGGTGAGGAGATCGAGGTTCCAATTCCGGTCGGGTCTACTTAGGGCAGTTTTCCTACATTGTTTTCCATTCACCTTCCATGTAAATGCAGCTATATTACTTCTAAAATACTTCCTTCCCTATCTCTACCCCATTACACATATTAACTATCTTTACTACACCTACATTTATTTTTACTACCTAGCTTATTTCCGGATGGTTTGAGCCGAATTACTCAGCTAAGTTACGCCTTGTTGATCTATTTAATCTAGTTAAATTACGTGTGGTTCAAGTCATATTACATATATAAGTTAGGCATAGCCTTGCTATATTAACTAGCTAAGCTATGCCTAGGCTATATTATATGTGCAATGGTGATAAAGGGCTCTTTAAGGTATTTACATAATGAGGATTCTCGATATTAACTCAAATTTGGTATCAACTACATATTTATCCCATGTTTAATTTAACGCTTTAAATTAATTAAAAACATTTTGAGGCTTATATTGGTCTAAACTAGTATTTATTGTACTTTTTTCCCATTCAAAATTTAGATTTGACGCACAAATTTTAAATTCTTTGCAATAAAATTTGTAATTGGTTTTAACTGAAAAAGTTAGTAAACGCGTTTATGTATTACAATTTCTATTATTTGCTTAACTTTACCGAATAAAACAAAAAATTGAGTTCAAATTTGATTTAAATTGGCTCTAAAGCAAATTATATTATTTGACTATAAGTGCTTGGTTATATATACAATATTTAAAACATTCATATGTTTATATAAATGTCACAGATAAAAATTATCGTACAAACATTCATAATTAGACCTGTGTAAAAAATCAAGAAGTGGACTATAAATGGGTTTAAACTTATATCTACCATATTTGAGCTATGTTCTAAGAAACTATGGTTCGACAGGGGAATTGAAAGCTACACCTCATAAGCGATAATCAAGCGATCTTGCCACTGATATGCTCAGAATACTAATAATTTATATATTTTTGAATACTAGCCTATAGTTACTTTAAATTTGGGCAGGAGGTTCAATTTTGAGAACTAGAACTGTTATTCCTGAGAGTTCTACCCGGATGTGTGTATCTTCGTACTACTTGTAGCATATAACAACACAATGTTATCCACATTATTCACCTGGAGATACCTTTGTACTATTAGTACCAATTAATATCACTGACAGGAAGCTATTTACATGTTATACAATAAGGAAGTTTGAACGATACAAGATTCAAATAACATGTTGATATGTATGGCCCCCTTGTTAAGGAGATACAAGTGTCAATCAGTATTCCACCCATATTTTCTGCAAGAAGGTGTCTCTGTACTATCGAAAGCAAGTATCCCTGACAGTGAGATATGTACATATTATACCAGTAGATGATTTTGTACTATCTGGAGCGAGAATTACCACAGAAATCTATTGACATATTCTACCAAGAGGGGGCTCTATCAGAAAAAAAATTGAAATACGAAGACATTTCATAATGCAAAGGTAGGTCTACTCACAGCCATTCCTCAGTTGAGCACCGTGGCGCGCTCCCCGGCTCACAGCCAGCGTCCACGTGGCGTCAGTCTCGTACCACGTCTCTTTTGGGCGTCTCGAGTTGTCTACACACACGCACCACGTGCTAGCGGCGCCACGTCGCGGCGAGGACTGAAGGCGGGAGCCACTGACGGGGGGGCGGGGCGTGTGTGGGCGGAGCCACGCCCCCTCCCCTAGCCTGCGCCGGTCCACCCAGGTCAGAGGTCAGATGGACGCCGGGACGCTGAGGATGCCCTGCTAGGTACATATTACCTCTGTTGTTATTGGCCCCGATTGTTCTCGACCATCTCTTTCTCTTGAAAGATGGGTGATGCAACACGCATAGTACTATGGACTAGGAACATGTCATTAAAACAATGGGACACATTCGTCAAATGTTGAACATTGTAAATCCTTTAGATAACTGATAATCAAGACTTTATTAATCATTTACATTTTTATCATAAGTTTAACCAGGTGAATCTCCTAATCATCTGATTCTGAATACTTGATTAATTTTCTATACTTTCATCAAATCTTGACCATACTTACGATTTTGATAAACGGGAAACTATGTTTTCACTTAGTTTATCGGGAAACATTAAAAAAAAGTCTTGAAACATTTCTAGCCCTAAAAATAGTATATTTTCAGATTTGATTATAGAAAAACTGTTTGTTTTATCAAAAATAATTATAGTCAATGAACCTTGAAAGTCAGCTCATGTATTATCTTCATGTGATATCAGTGAGAGCTGAATTGTTGACTAGTTATCAGCTACCGTCTTCTGATCTATTATTAAATCTGTTTGTGCGTTGACTCGTCAGGGCTCCACTGACACCAAAATGTTAATGTTAATACACTGGTTCAACATTGATTGTGGATACTGGTTAGACAAGAGAATAAGGTTAGTAGGTCAAACCACCTTAGTACAGTTGGGGGCTGATTTTTTTTTCTCATACAATGTTTCTGCAACATCATAGTCTAGTTCCCACTACATTATAAATATATTCTTGTCATGGTGGATATACTCGATGTAACGATATCTATGGTGATATATTCTCTCATGGCGTCAGCATAAAACAAAGTGCAAGGTGAATTGTCAAATTGATGTTGTTAAATGTACACGAATGTATGAAAAGGAGAAACATTAGGATCTATAGGAATAAAAGAGCATGTATGACTCGGTGTATGGATGTTGTTGATGGGAGTAGGCAAGGATAGGGAAGTGTGGAGAAAGTTAGTAAGAATGGATTAAGTAAAGAATTGTTGTCTGATCTATAAGCACAGTTTATTGCTTACTCCACAAGATAATCGCGTGTTTACGTAGGGGTATATTATGATTAATAACTATTCAAAAGTTGTTTTACGTTTAATATAAAATTATACTTTATACAAAATAGAAAATTGACAAATGTAATATTTATTTTATCATAAAATGTAACAAACATATAATATAATTACAAATACTCCAATTTAAAAAATTGAAATTAAGCTGTCCTCTCGTGATAAAAATTCAGGAAACTCCATTGTTTCTAAGAAGAAATGAAAAGCTATATATTATAAACTAAAGTAAGGCGAATCACCTGCTTTGATGGTTGCATTGTCTAGGGCGTTGCTCTCGCAGTAGTTTATATTGACGATGGTGGGGAGATTGATGTTCGAATCTTTGTCAGGTGTACTGAGGTTTTCTAAAATGGTTTTCCGCTCTCCTTCTACGGAAATAGGGTACATTTCCTATAAATTTAACCTTCCTCATCCCTATAACCATTAGAGTAATTAATACATAAGCGTATAGCTTGAACGGGTAGTAAGCCATGGTGCTAAAAAAACTATGGTGAATTAAAAATTATCCCCTCGGCAGTTACCTCTACCTAATAATGTGTGTATAATCTACTGAGCCTCACTTTCTTACTACATCATACCAAATTGGCGTTTGTTGAAATATATTGGCGAAAATGTATAAACTTTAATGTGGGCCACTGACTCCGTGATATAGATCTAATACTACATTTCATACAGTTGTGTGTTGCGGGCTGTATAAGCGTAATGCAGTACAGGCGATGGAAACACAGTTAACGAATGTTCAATTAATTGTGCATGAATAGCGATGCTTGATGCAGCTACGTCCATAACCTAAAGATCATTTCCATATTTCAAGCTTAGCTGGTAGCGTACAAACTTGTACAAATGTTAGCTTTCTTCTAATTTATTTGTTCAATTTAATGTGTAGTACTTATTTTACTAACGGCAGCATAAAACCGTCCCCCGATAGCCGGTGTTTGTGATATCGATGACAGCTTATAGTAACCGATTATTTCCACAAGTCCATCACAGACTCTGCCTTAGATTATGAGTGAAGAATGGTCCTGAGCATGAGATTAATTCTGGATAGTACAGTGGTAGAGCATTATCGCACTAAGCCAAGGGTGTTGGGTTCTAATTCCATGTTTAGGAATTATTTTTTCATTTAAAAATATTAGACAGGGTATTTTGTAAATATTATTTAAACAACCGATGATCTGAGATGGATATAACACTAAATTTCAAACAATTTAGTATTTAATGGGGCCAATGTAACTAACTATCCATGATTTTCGCAATACCCGAGTGTGTATTCTAATGACACTACCAGTTAAATCATTGATTTCAAGGTTAGATTTTGTAAATCATCCACAATTTTTTCATGTATAAAATTGGAGTTTTTCCTTCCTCTAGAGATTGATTTTCTTATATTTATTTGTTTAGCACCGCGTCTTACTACCCGTTCGGGTTATACGCTTAAGTACTAATTACGCTAATGGATTAGGAATTGGGAAGGTTGAATTTAGAGGAAGTTAACCCACATTTTCGTGGAGGGAGAGTGGAAAATCATTTAGAAACTCCCCCCAGTTCACCCGACTGAGATTCGAACCTCGATTTCCCCGTCCTCGGCAGTTGAGCTCAACACGACTAGCGCATTAGCTAATTACGCCACCGAGGCGGGGGATTTTTTTTATAAATGTCTGGTATTTGTAGTTTTATTATGTCTTATCATTTCGCAAAAAACGCAATAAAAATAAATACTAGTTTGATTTTAACAAAGCTATTAAAAAGTTTTTGTCTATCAATTTGTATGGAATAAATTCCAAGTGTGAAAATATCCATACGACACCTGGGAACAGTGATTATCTATCCCATCCTTAGACTCTTTCTTTTTTATTAACTAACACAGGACACATTACGAATAACGGTTCAATCAAAGATAACATAAAATTGGGCTCTAACGAAAACAAATTAGGATAATCTATATATTCATATAGTTAAACTCAAAAGTCTGGTAGGGCATTAGATTTTTTTATAGATTTTCTAGTTTTTCTTGTTAGTATACTATAAACATGCTATACAATACCATCCAACACAAATTTAAAGAGTTTTACGCCATATACAGTATAAATATTTGGCCATTATCATTATGGATTTCGACAAAATAGATTAATAATGGATTGGGTTTTCATTATTCAGCAAATATTAGGGAAAAAATTGAAAATTAACTTGACTGTTCATAAATTATACATGGATTTTAAAAAGGCCTTTGATTAGGTTAAAATTAATACATTATATGAAATTTGAACTAAATCTAGGTTACTAAAAAAACTTGTAAAGGTTAAAACGCGTGTCAGAGTACGGGTTGGATGCCACTTATCAGATACTTTCGTAACACAAAATGGGTTGAAACAAGGAGATACACTTTCCCCATTATTTTTTAATCAAGATTTAGCCTATTCTATTAGGCCTTAGGACAATTCAACAGAGTAAGGAAGGGTTGATATTAAACTGTACAAAGCAGCTATTAGGATACGCAGATGATTTAGATTTCTTGGGCAATAGTAAGGACGCTGTTGATAGAAACGCACACATTTTATTAGAATCTAGTAAGGAAATATGTTTAGAAGGGAACGCTGAATAGACTACGTATATGACCAAATAGATAGCAGAGATTGGGGTCGATAATTTATAAAATACTGCGAACAACATATAATTTGACAAGATTAACGAGTTTAAATATTTAAGAACAATTTTAACCAGCAACAACCACATTAGATTGGAAATTAGGAAAATAATACACTTGGCAAAATGCATGCTACTATTCGTTCAATAATTTGTAGACATATAACCTGCTTTCAAGGACTGTAAAACTCAGAATATACAAAATAAAATGTTTACTGGTTGTTGTCTATGTGTGTGAAACGTGGTCTCTTACTTTACATGACGAAAACAAATATAGGATGTTCGAAAACAAGGTGCTTAGGAATATATTTGGTCCAAAAATGTATGAAGACTGTGGGGAGGGGATGAGGATACATAATTATGAGTTGTATACCCTGTACACATCATAAAACATTTTTAGGATAATCAAGTCTCGTAGATTACGGCGGGAAGAACATGCAGCGTGAATGGGAGATTATAGAACCTTGTTCATGGTACTGACTGGCAAACCCAATGGGAAGACATAGACGTAGGATAACATTAAAATGAACCTGAAAGATATATGGTGTAATGAGGTGGACTGGATAGAACTATCTCAAGATAGGAATAGGTGGCGTACTTTGGTAAGTGCGGCAATGAGCTTTCGAGTTCCAAATGTCATATACAATAGTAAGTAAATCAGTAGTATAAACTTAAAAAAGACCAAATAATCAATTTTTATAACTTTGGTCTTTCTTTTGGTTGCTGGTAAACTTGAAAACTACTCATTGGATCGAGATGATCCTTTTTATGTTGTACGCCTTATTTTTCCTGGAACAGAGTAAGCCACATACTATCACGCTATCTCACCAGCAAGCGAAGCAGTGTAAATAAACGGGCGTGAGTAATATGCATACGTCACGACTAGTTGGCACGGGTACAAATGATTATACTTGAGTCGAGCAAAGGGAAGGGGCAGGGGTGTTTTTTTTGGAGGGGGGAGGGGGGCAGTTCGTGTATCTTCTAGAATCATCCTATGCACATAAAGCACTGCTCTCAACAAAGTTTAATTTTTTTTTCTATAATTTGATTTTTTTATGTGTTGAATAAGTTAGAGCTGTGAATAAAATTCTTACCTAAATTTGTGTAATAGCATAACAGTAGAATTTTTTTATGTTATAGGGTGCACTCACTATGGAGTGCTTCTTTTAATTTACTTTATTTTGGTTTCTTAAATAGAAAAAATTAAACTTTTGTTTGTGTCTATTCAGTTCAATTGCATCCGCGAAAGAAAGCCAATATTTGAACAAGGACTGCATACATTTATATAATTTATGTTTGGTCCTTACCACAAGAAGTAGTTAATATGTGTCATCGTCGACATATTAAACATATTACTCGCCTCATACATGTCTGATATTTTTTTTTAAATAATGATGATTCGCTGGAAAATAGCTAACTTCCCTGACATAAATGCGAGTGAAGCTACGTACAAAACCTTGTCATTAATAAAGGTATACTACTGCCACTTGGACTAGTACATTTTTCTAATATGTTAAACAAAGGGAAAAACTTATTAATGTCATATTCATTTGAGTCTCAAATTCAGGTGTAGTTTTCAAAGATGTTTAATATAAATGTGGCTTTTATTTATCTTGAGGCTGTCTATATAAACTTGATGTACTGTACATATTGTTATTCCCAATATTCACGTGATGTTTCTATGGCTCATTTAAATATAAACAATATGTTTTAAAATGACTAATTTAAGTACAAGCCAGCTGTATTTATTGTTCAACTAGATGGCTAATATAAGTACAAACCCGATGCATTTATGACTTATTAAAGCAACAGATTGATTATTATTATTATTATTATTATTATTAAAACTTGTTAATATAATATCTGAATTTGTTCTACTCTGTATTTCATTTAATTCTATAGGAAGTGTTTGAAGAGTAAAATATTATCTCCTTTAAGAATTATTTTACTACTGACTAGCATGATGACCCAATCTTCGCATGGTTAATTAAGCAGCACCAACATTATATTAATGTAGAACGTTCAACTTCCAGCTGCCCGCTTTTTGACTGTCCCTCATTGTAGATTACTGAGCTAGCTGTGACAATCACAAACCAAATATGGTAATTCATAGATTAAAATAGATTAAGTATTTGAAACAAAATATTATCGTGTACACAAACTGAGTGCAAAAACAAACAAAATCCACTAACAACGCAATGCTTACCTCAGAACAATCATAAAATAAGATAAACGAACTAATAGATATTTTTACATAAATGTGTTGGGAAAAAATACTATCACAGTTCACCAAAAAGCATAAATAAATAATAATATATAAATATCTTGAATAATAAACATCGTGGTTTTCCAAAGAGCATTACTATTCATCGATATATTTCACCAGAATGTGTTTGTTTTTATTGTTATGTTTCTTTTAAATATGCGCTAATTTATCATTTTCAGCCCTTATTATTTATTTGGAGGAGTCTTTTTAACCTGCATGATAATTTTAGTTTTAAATGACTATGTCCGCAGATTTAAAAAATACATCATCCTGTTTTGAAAACTTTTCAGCAGCATTTTTCACCCTTTTAAATTCGAATTTCACAAAACCTCGTCTTATTTCTTGGCCAGAGCCTAAAAGGAGCCTTCACAAAGGATTTCCCCTTTCTAAGACCATGGGTTGGGGAAATGCGGTGATGAGTGAGTAAATGAGTGGGTTTGCCTTATATATTTAATAAACTTAACTCTGTAAATATTCAGAAGCATTACTGTTATTTAGTTGAAAAATGAATTATCTATATCGGAACCTTTGGCTTTGCACGCAAATGATTTATCTTTTACAATCATCCCATAATACATGGCTCCTTCTTTGAAGGCAGAGTCTTAATGAAGTGTAAGCTACACTGCCACTGTAACTCATGACCCTGGTAGACTCTAGACAGATTAGTGGCAGAAAAAATTCCCTTGTTCAATTATTCTCAGGTTCACGTGTTTAGTTAGATAGATTTTCATTTGCAACGTAAATCACCGAGCGACTTCCCCCCAACCCCTTTTCTTCACATGTCACAAATTTTAATCAATCTGAAAATGTAATCATTATATGAAAAATCTGCTTCCCCTAAAACATGTGATAAATTTTATTTCCAAAATGTCATCACTGCTTTTAATTATCGTCGTAAGGTTTGCTTGGGGCTATAAGACAGGAGTAGGTAATGTGTGGCCTTTAAGGCAATTTTTTTTAATGGCTATATTTTAACATGTAGATCTAGTAATGTTTTTTCTCCAAAGTTTATTTTTCATAAATTTGTAACATGTTGTAAAGCTTTTCAGCGAGAATATATTGAGTATATCTCAATTTTTGGGACACCTGTTGTAATATACTAGCTGAACGGGTATTGCATTACGGTACTAGCTGAATGGGTATTGCATTACTAGCTGAACGGGTCTTGTATTACTAGCTGGATGAGTATTGAACTACTAACTGAACGGGTCTTGTATTACGAGATGAACGGGCTTTACATTACTAGCTGAACGGGTCTTGTATTACTAGATGAATGGGCGTTACATTACTAGCTGAATGCGCGTTATATTACTAGCTGAACGGGTCTTGCGTTTTAGCTGAATGGGCTAGCTGAACGGGTCTTGCATTTCTAGCTGAATTGGTATTGTATTACAGGCTGGATGGTAGTTGTATTACAGGTTGAATGAATGTTGTATTTCAAGCAGAATTGATATTATATCAATAGCTCACTAAATATCTCCAGGGAATCACTGTCGGAATACAGAATGAACTAGGTCTTTAAGTGGAGTAATACCTGTCAGGGTAACACTGGTGGAGAACACTGGTAATCTATTAGTCTCTATGTAAATATTCTCTTGAGCGACTTAGACTAGAGAGGATGTTTTGTCAACCCCTTGCTCGTTGCAAAGTTGCGGTGTTGAGAGGGTGAATGTGACGTCATGAGGAGCGATTGTCGTGCCATCTGTGACCACATGGAGGAGGTAACTGCTGGTGCAGACACCAACAAGGCCGGCCGGACATTGCCCGCGCTACACGGTCCGTGATAACATATTAATTCTCACCAACTAATTGGAATATTTATTCGGAGTGAAGGGGATGGAGATGAAGTAACGTGACATAAACCTGAGGTTTCAAGGGGGAAGAATTTGTGCTCTGCATAAATATGACATGGAGATCAAAATTAAAACATGTACAATGCATACGGTTTTTATTTCTAGTAACTATCATTAAGGTATAATTGTTATATGTTGCTGTTTAACTGATTTTAACGAAAAAAAATCAATCTTTCTCATCTAATGTATTTTTAGCTTAGAACAAAATTTTCAAAAATAGTTTTTTCAACAAACTAACTTAAGTGTTTCGCATGAATGCCCACATTTCTTCTTGTTAATTACAATAAGCACTCTTCATATAAAAAATCTTATTGACATTGTTTCAAACATATTTAAAATTTTCAAATTTACAGAATTATTTATCTATTATTTACTCTCAATTTATTTATGTTTGTAAAAGTAAAGATATATTATTATTTATCATGAAAAACAGTTCCCAGAAACTCCCTTTAAACTAAATATTAAAGGAAATTTTCCGAAAATATAAAAGTTTCTAATATTTGTCAAAGTAAGCTAACTTTAAATTAATTAATCTTAGAAAAAAAAACATACATTATTTTTTATTATGAAAATAGTTTCCAGATACCAATTTTGAAAAAAATAATATTAAAGATAATTTTTAAAAAGATTAAATCTTTAAAAAATCAGTTATCAAAAAACCACTATTGAATTAAGTGTTAAAAAACAAATAGTTTATATAAAATCATTAATATTTTTTAAAAGAAATACGAGATACTCATTTTAAACTAAATCGTTAAAGCCATTGTTATTATTATTATTAGCACCGCGTCTTACTACCCATTCGGGTTATACGCACTTACGCTAATGTGTAATGGTAGGGTGATTGTGAGATGAAATGGAGGACCTACAGTTTAACGTGGAATCCGAACCACGGTGGAGGCCTGGCATTCCTCACATTCACAAGATGTATTGTCAGAGGTGAAGGAAGGGTTTGGTATTCAGATACATTTGTGCCGGGACCGAGGATTGAACCCCGACCACCAGCATAGAAGTCTGACACCTTACCCCTAGACCACCAAGTCACCCTAAAAGCCATTGTTAAAATATTTTAAATTTATTAAAAATTAGCCATCAGTAGACTATCCTTACACTAATTTTCCCCCACAAAACAAGTACACATTTGTATTTGTCCTGTTAAATACTCCTCAGGTATATATTTTAAAATAATCCTTAGAAAAAATCGAAAATTTGTAATTTAAGGGCTAGTGTTGAAATCAATAAAAGGCCCTGAAGTAAAGCCTTATTATTATTATTATTATTATTATTATTATTATGTGTTTTGTCTTACATGTCCATTCCTTTTGTCAGTGAAACCTTAACCTCCAATGCGCCCTGTCCTCTGCCTCCTTCAGCTCCCAGAATTTTCTTCTCTCCTTCAAGTCACCTTATACTTGAATCCTCTTTCCTAAGCTCCTCTTTCCCTCAGCCTTTCCTTCTATGACATTGTGCAGAGGACAGTTTCTCTTAATCCATATATACAAATATCAAGTTTGAAGAAAATCCATCAGACCATTTCAGATCTAGGCCCAGGGACAGACAGAAAGAATAAAATCCTTTTCTTTGGGTTCGGAGTCACATAACATGTAAATATTCATCATAATCTTGAAGTCAAAAATTCTTCACGATTACAATAACTCTTCATATAAGACTATTATTTTAGCACCATGTCTTACCACTCATTCGAGCTATATGCGTATTATATACTAATTACACTAATGTATTAGTATGAGGAAGGTTAAATTTATAGGAATTGTATCCGCATTTACGTGGAGGGGGAGAGAGAGAGAGAGAGTGGAAAACCATTTATGAAAACATCTCAGTACACGTGACCGGGATTCAAACTCCAATATCTCCGTCATCAGCAGTCCAGTCTATTGCGAGAGGACGCCTTAGACCATTTAACCACCGAGGTGGGTATATAAGAAAGTAATAAATGTTAAATGTATGTATTGGATGACACTTATATTTAGTTTATAAATATACTGAAAACATTATATAAAATTATAATAAACGTGTTTTAAATTATAGAGAAACATTATTTGTGTCATTAAAGGTTTCAATTCGCAAACAAATAAAAACTAAACAAAGCACTTGAATGATATTAGGGCCTACTTTGTTTCAATCTATCTATACTTATAAAATAACATGTCCCGACTGACTGACTGACTGATTCATCATCGCCGAGCGCAAACTATCAAGGCTACAAGCATGAAATTCGGACTGTATATTCATTTTGTTATGTAGGCACCCACTAAGAAAGGATTTTAGAAAATTCCACCCCAAAGGGGTCAAAATAGGGGATGATAATATGTATGATAATATGTATGAAAGTCCGTCATTTTGAAAGTTACATAAACAAAATTTTGTATTTCGGTTATTGACGTAAAACAAATAAATACGTGTTTCAGGAATTTTGGAAATTTTATTTAATAAGGGATGAAAAAGGGGGTGAAAGTTTGTATCGGACTTGCATTATTTTTGATCTGAGGTCAAGTTATGGTCATCAACGTAACGTAATATTTTAAATTAATCTGTAAATACATATGTATATTTTCGTATTTGTATATAATCAACTTCCACGCGAGCAAAGCCGTGGGCAACAGCTATCTAGTTAAAGATAATACAACAGGATGAGGAGGGTGACTATTAATGTTGTCAGTACTAGCTGTCAGTTCCGAAGTGGATTATGAACGGGATAAGATCAAACAAGACGTTTTAATACAACAAAAATATGTTTTAATGTATCAAACAACGTGTTTGAATATATCAAACAACATGTTTTAAAGTATCAAACAACATGTTTCAAGGTATCGAACAACGTGTTTTAATATATCAAGCAACATGTAATATATCGAACAACATGTTTTAATATAACAAACAAAATGTTTTAATTTATCGAACAACATGTTTTAATATATAGAACAACATGTTTTAATATATCGAACAACATGTTGTAATATATAGAACAACATGTTTTAATGTATCAAACAACGTGTTTGAATATATCGAACAACATGCTTTAATATATCAAACAACATGTTTGAATATGTTAAATATCATGTTTGAATATATCAAATAACATGTTGTAATATAGAGAAAATATGTTGTAACATATGAAACAAGATGATTTATACAATCAAACAACATTTTATAGGTTGTCGATAGCAGTTTTCTCCAAACGGGTAGTAAAACGTGGTGCTAATACAAAATTATAAAAACTAGTTATACCAAAATAGTGAAATAACTAACTGTCGAAAACAACAGCAATAGAAAACATTTTTAAAAGTTAGAAGTATGTCGGTGTTAAACATTTAAGTATAATTTGAATTTATTTAATAAATAAAATTGTTTTAGTTGAGTATTCAAATGACTTGTAAATGAGTCCATATATCAAACTCAAACTCAAACTCTCTATAGATTAGCACAGACCTGGGCAAATATTTTGGCTGAAGGGCCACATCGAGAATTTAAATATTACAACGGGCTGACAAATAAAAAATTATTATTTGGTACACGAAATGTATTATATAAAAATAGAAAATTATATAGATAAGATAAAAAAAGTTGAAAATTAAATAAAAATCCTCCAATAAAACATGTTTTAAAGAGAAGAATGCAAATTTTTCATATCTTTCATGATTTCTTTGATTTCAGGTGTAAATTTAGTCATCGAAATTCTTAAAACTGCTTGTAAATGTTCATCAGAAATGCTTGATCGTAAGGTGTTTTTATTGAGATTCATAATAGAAAATGTTTGTTCACATATAAAATTCGATACAAAAATGACCAACATTTTTCGAGCAAAATCTTGAATGTTCGCGAATTTATCAGAATCGATAGAATTGTAAAATTAACAAATTTATTCACGACAATGTAGTTCCCTTAAAAGCCAGGATTACACTGCAGGTTTAAGTTGCACTATCAATGTCAACTGAAAATAGATAGTTCACTATCGACAAACCTTTTTTCAATTTTGCACAAGTTGGCAAATCTGCGAGAAAATCCATAGCTCAAAGTGTTGATCATTTTGGCCTATTCTTCAGATTTATTTTCTAGTATCATCAGTGTTTGCATGGTTGTAAAGCGATAAAGAGTTTTTTTTCAATAAATGTTGTGAAAACAAACGTAGTTTTAATTGGAATGAATTCGAGCTTATTACCATGTTATGGGCATATAGGCCTAATTTTTTCCTAGGAGCTATCAGGATTACCGACGCTTTGATCTCATGCACTAGAATACGAACATGAAATATATATTTTGTCTGGCAGGATACTTTTGTTTCTAGGATTATATCTAAAATTTAACTTAAGTTTCTAGAATTATGGATATATAATATATATATATATTTTTTTTTCACAGGTGGATAGCTTGGTGGGCTACATAAAAGTACGTGGCGAGCCGCATGTGGTCCATGGGCTGTAGTTTTCCCAGGGCTGCTGATTAGCAAGAACATTAATTTTCAAAGCTTTTATTTTAGCACTACGTACCCTGTTTGGGTTGTATACACTTATGTACTAATTACGCTCTTGGTTTTAGGGATTAGTAAGGTTATGTTTAAAGGAAGTGTACCCCCATTTGCGTGGAGGGAGAGTAGAAACCCATTTGTAAAAATCACTCTCAATACACCCGACAGAGAGTTCAACCTGTCAATTGCAGTTTAGTCTACTGCGAGAGTAGCGCATTAGAACATATGACCATCAAGGTGGGTTTATAAAACTTGACATTACAAATGATCTACTGTGAATTCTTACAAACTTGACAGTGACACTGATCTACTATAGATATTCACCAACTATACAGTATAACTGTTCTACTCTGGATATTTATAATCTTGTCAGTACGACCGGTCTACTCTGGATGTTTACGATCTTGACCATTTAACTGATCTACTCATTTTATTAACAAACTTGACAGTACAGCTGATCCATTATCAATGTCCTCCAACTTGGCAGCACAACTGATATAGTCTGGATGTTCACAAACATGATTGTACAGCTGATATACATATCAATAAATAGCTATATATTTACAATCCTATTTATTTATTTAGCCCCGCGTCTTACTAACAGTTCGGGTTATACTCTTGAGTAATTACTAAGCTTATGTGTTAGGAATTGGGAAGGTTGAATTTAGAGGAAGTGAACCGACCTTTGCGTGAAGGTAGAATGTAAAACTATTTTGAAAAACCACCCCAGTTCACCCAACCAAGATTCTAACCTCTATCTACCCGTCTTCAGCAGTCTAGCTCAACACAAACCTAGCGCGTTAGATAACTACGCCACCAAGGTGGGTATTTACAATCTTAACAGTATAACTGGTCACTAGTTTGTGAACTGCCCTCCATCTGTCACTATTTGGTAACCACCCTTTGTGTGTCACTAATTTTGGAACTACTCTCCGTGTCCCACCCCATTGTGAGCTACCTTCCGCGTCTCGTCATCTTGTGAACTACCCTCCATGTATCGCCACCTTGTGAACTACCCTTCTTATGTACGGTTGTCTTGATGTACGGCAGTTTGAAAGTATAAAGCGCACAATGTTCCAAAGAGCCCAGATGGTAAGCAAGCAGGAAGCGGGATGGATGCTTGTGTTTGTCAGATGACTGAATATAACGCGGTGTTTGCCATGACCGGCTGCTGATACTAACTTCTGCGGCAGGTGGCTATGTCTCCAGCAATTTGTCGGCGGGTCCTCTGCGCCCGGACTTCCCTCCCACACCCAGTCGCTGACATAAGGTTTGCTACGGCGGTAAGTTGGACCATAGCTCTTAGTTTGGTCGCTGCTTGTCTCGCAACAAAACTTGCGCTACGCCTGCTTTTCTTTATTGATATAAACGCGCAGACCAGCTTGGAACAAGAGATTCATTCTGGCTTTCCCCTGACAGCTAGACTTTAAGTGTTGTGTCGTACTAGAGGATCAGGCCTGTACCAACAAACTTGGAGAAACTTGGCTTCGAGTCCCGACTAGGAAGAAAGTATAATAGGCAAGTACGAGTATTTCGAAGTTCACTACAAGTAGGTCCCTCACACTGATAGCTGTCTGAAGGATTTAGAAAAACTAGTAGTTTAATCACAATGATCTGTGAAGATTCCAAACACCTGACCCGAGGATGTAGATACACGAAGAGGAACAACAGAAATTATCTTTAAAATATGGAAGAATAAAGGAAGACTGTTCTCTTTATGAGAGTCGAGTAAAATAGCTATTTGTGTGGTCAAACATTTCTCCTCAAATAGTTATAAATCTTTATCAAACTAGATTTAAGATTATTTTTCGAAAATTTGTTCACCTTTTTTCATTATTTTTTTTCATTTAGACCTAAGTTCGACTGAAATGTAATAACGACCACTGAGTGTCTCCTCTTAAAACAATGCCATGATGAACGCTATTTCACCATCACCAAGTGAGTATACTCATCAAACAACGCTGTGATTATCGTTATTTCACGACTAGCAAATTTAAGTTATATTCTTCAAACAACTTTACGAGCAAAGTTATTTTACAATCACCAAGTGTGTCTCCTCGTCAAATAACACCGTCATGAACGTTATTTCACGACAAACGAGTGACCGTCAAACAACTCCATGATGAAAGCCATTTCATCATCACCAAGACGTGTGTTCACTCATCAAACAACGCCGTGCTGAAAGCTGTTTTATCATTACTTCATATCTCCTCGTCGACTGTTAACCAACCAGTCATGTTAACTTGTAAGTTGCCCTCAGCCAAACCAATCCAAGGGGAAATTAAATACAAATAGAGGAGTGATATATAATTGCGAATGTTTGTTTTTTCATTCGACCAGTCAAAAGTTGATTTTATGAAGAGAAGCCTGTCGTCTGTAGCGGGCGTCATGCGTGTTTTGTTTCTTTGTGCCACTGGACGGGAGTGAGCACCGCGGCGCTACTGTTGTGTTTGGCGTAGCCCTGAGGCTCTGACTCCATGCATCACAGCCCTCTATTCAATCACTAATGTAAACTCACCTCCCGATAAACAAAATACAGACCGGCAAGAAGAACTTTGACAAGTGGAGGATAATTTTTATCGTGTTGACATTACTTCTTTGAAATAATATAATGTGAATAAAGGCCTTAGGTGACACTAATTCAGGTAGAATAACAATGTAAAAGTCATGCCAGAACCGGTTATAGAAATAATTGGCTCAGATAGAATAATAAGTTTTCACGTTATTCAACAACTAGCCATTGACTACACTGGCTCAGGTAGAACAACAATATCTCACTTCGTACAACAACTATCCATTGACTACATCGGCTCAGGAAGAACAACAATATCTCATTTCGTACAACAACTAGCCATTGACTACACTGGCTCAGGTAGAACAACAATCTCTCACTTCGTAAAATAACTACACTGGTTCAGGTAGAACAACAATATCTCATTTCGTACAACAACTAGCCATTGACTACACTGGCTCAGGTAGAACAACAATCTCTCACTTCGTAAAACAACTACACTGGCTCAGGTAGAACAACAATATCCCATTTCGTACAACAACTAGCCATTGACTACACTTGCTCAGGTAGAACAACAATCTCTCACTTCGTAAAACAACTACACTGGTTCAGGTAGAACAACAATATCTCATTTCGTACAACAACTAGCCATTGACTACACTGATTCAGGTAGAACAACAATCTCTCACTTCGTACAACAACTACACTGGCTCAGGTAGAACAACAATATCTCATTTCGTACAACTAGCCATTGACTAGGCCTACACTGGTTCAGATTCAATATATTCTTCCCTAGACATTCTGTCTTATATATTTAACTATAAACATTATATCCTGTACATGCTAAACTGTAGTAGCTGTAGTTTTCCTTTGTAGATCCTACTTTGTACCATAAATATTATACATTTTAGCCTGTACATTCTTATTTGTAAATTTGACTATATATATATAATATAATAGCCTATACATATATATATATATATATATATATAATAGCCTATACATTTTCACTTGTATATTATAATCTGAGAATTAAACTTTAAGTATTACATAAATAGCATGTTTTATCTGTAAGCAAAGTACCAATGTGTGTGGTTGATCTAATTTGAATTAGTTAACTGTGTTCTTCAAAATCTTGAATATTACAAATATGTGGTTTGATTGTAGTTTCCTTAACAAACTAAATGGTCAGTACCATTTAAACTGATATAATTTTTTTATTGAAAGTGTAGTGATAAAAATATTTCCTTAAAATGTAATACTTAACACTAAAATGTTAATTTTATTTTTGATCAAACTGAGGCTACAGTTCTTAATATTTTTTTTTTGTAACTGAATCCTGGATTTTACTTCCCAAGTTTCCTAGCTACACCCTTTAGAATGAACAAAATATTAAATTAGTAATAAACCACCCCCGTGCTCTAAAGGACCACTCCAACAAAAGGCAGCGCGCGTTTATTATTGTTCAGGGATGTGAAGGAGAGTCGCTATAATCTCATCCAAGAACAAGTTTTAGTTCATCAAAGTCCCTCCAGAGAACCTCTTCTTATCGCCCCCTTTCCCATCATTCCGCGCTAGCACTTCCGGTAGATAGCGGCAACAGCGCCCATTCACACAGAAGACAAACATTGAGGTTATGGCTGTAGGTTAACCTGATTCAAAGAGTCGGTTGCAGATAAGCGGTGTGTGAACGGGAGAAAGAGAGATAAGAGAAGAGGAAAGTTTGTAGCAATGAAGAGATGAAGGAAAGGACCGAAGCTTTAAGTGCAAGTAGCGGTTAGCAGGGACAATAGGAAGTTGTGCAAGATGGCGACACGAATTAAAGATGCACCTATGTCACGGTGCTGTTTGAATCTAACTGAGGAACGTGAGATTGACTGCTATGTTACTCTCCGTACATATACTGAAATAATATGGGTATATGGACACAAGATAGATTTGTTGTTCCTTTGTATAGTTATTACCAAACACATATTTTTATAATATATAAAGATTTGACAAATCCAATAGAATCCAACCATCCCTCCGTTGAAGTATCCGTTTCGACGATGCGTAGCTAAGGGACGGTTTTGTTTCTCTGAATAATCTCAACGAACCAGAACATTTACCAAGGTTGAAGCTTTTGTTATCATCTCTCACCTGGGAAATTATGTGTAGTGAGGGAATTTAGCAAATAATATATTAGTATTATAAAGATAAGTCTAATCAATTTTATAAATTAGAATGATCATAAACGCTAATTGATTAAAACAATGTTGATAGTTTAGAATTAATAAGTAGTGACGAAACAAAAGTATTGTATCATTTGCAGATTTTATATTTTTAAAGGGGTATTTGTAAATATTGGTAGCCATAGTGGTTTATCACAATACTAAGATTATCTAAATTTTAATGGTATGTATTTGATGCTAAAAACATAATGCGTGAGATTATTGAAAATTAGTTGTAAATAAATTAGACAACAAAACACTTATAGTCAATCAAACAAAACTGGTACGTAACTATATAATATTTTTTAACATTTACAATGTTTATTTGTCAATAATTATGAATAAATATTTTTCTTGCTTAGTATTATGATTGTATAAACTAAAATAATAAGTTGAATAATTTTTAATTTGCTTTATTAATATCAACTTTTGATATAAAGTGTTGAGTTGGTATATTATCTTTGATTGATGAGATATATCCATGACTTAGAGGAAATTATTTCGTTATTAAACATGACACATACTAGATAATTTTTAATTGCTGTGAGGTCCTCATGACTTTAAGAGGAAACGGTGTCGTTACTAAATATGATATTATTATTATATTAGAGCATGGGTGGCCAAACAGTCGATCGCGATCTACCGGTCGACCGTGGCTGCTAGTTTGGTCGACCGATTAAAAAATATTAAGAGAAAGAAAATTAATCAGAGGGTTTGTAGATTTTTCCCAAATCAATATTTGAAAACAGAAATATCGAGCCTGTCTGACTGATGGCCATTTACAATCCTACCTTTGTTTATGACAGAGTAATTATAAACTTTCATGTAATAAAACTATCCTAAGTTTATGAATTGTCATACATCGACTTCAAAATCAAGTGTTAAATGAGAAACTACTTTTCTCAGGGAAATTTTGTGTTATGTGGTTTGATCATAAGCTCAGTTTCAGTAAGTAAAATTACTTTATGTTTTAATATGCAACAAAATCTTACTATTAAAACAACAACAAATGGGCTATTATTTTTTAACAATGAAAAAAATATAAGCTTATAGTTCCGAAATAGATCACAAAATATTTTCCTTCTCTGGAGTATAGTACTAGATGCAAAATTCTGGTCACTCCTGTATCAGAGTATTGTTAATTGCTGTGCAATATTCGTGGATTTAATAGAAAACTGCAAATATCTATGATAAGCTATAGGAAATAACACAGTTACAGAGCTAAATTAATTATGATATAGATTGTTATTCTATTATTTGAAGGAGTGTATTGTGATATGGTAAAGTGTAGTTTACTCTAGTAGAGGGAACTGTTACATAATAGAGATTACTATGCTATATTAGAGCATACTATAACAATTATAAGCTATTGAGACACAAAGGAATGTACTGTGACAAAGATAAATGGACATTGGGGAGTGTACTGTGCTATAATAGAGTGTACTATGGTATAGTAGGGGATTTAGTAAAATGTATATTGATATAGTAGAGTGTACTATGGTATTGTAGATTGTATTGTGATATAGTAAAGTGTACAGCTATATATTAGAGTGTACTATGGTATAGTAGATTGTACTATGATATAGTAGGGTGTACAGTGATATATAAAAGCTAGTGTAGTGGTGTGTGGGGCTCAATAATCTTCTAATTGCACTGAGACAGTCTTGGTTCCCGCTAACCTTAGATTGAGTGAAACAAGAGTGTTATGAATGAAAGAGAGCTAGGGAAGAGAGAGAGAGAGAGAGAAAGTAGGAGGAATCAGATGGGACAAGAAGAGGTAGCGGGAGTTAATGGTAATTGCGGAATAGCTTTGTTAGTGGACCGCAAACTTGGCTCGGGTTAATAGGGCGAAACTGACACTGGCTTGCTCGCTTAGTTGTCTTCAAAGAGACAGTTCACTCGCGAGAAGTTGGATCAGAGATGGTAGAAAATTGTTCTCTTGTAATCAGAGCTTGTGATAAGATATGTCAGTTAAATAAGAAGTTGTTGGTCTGACTGGGTTTGTATCAGTAATCAGAGCATGTTACATGAACTGTTAGTCCAAGGAGATGTTAATATCTGTATAATGAGGTTGTACCATTAACCAAGGTCTATTACATGAAATTTCAGTTCAAGAAGTTACTAGGCTGTATGACGAGGTTTGTCTATTACATGAACTATCAGTTCCAGGAGAAAAAGTCACTGCGCTGTCTTATGGCGTTAATACCAGTAATCAAAGCTAGTGACATGAACTGCCAGTTCAATAAAACGTTACTAAGTTGTATTATGGGGATATTATCAGTAATCAGAGTTCTTGACATGAACTGTCAGTTTAGGAAGACGTTACTAGGTTGTATTATGGAGTTATTGCCATTAATCAGAGTCCATGACATAAACTGTCAGTTCAAGAAGATGTCACTGGGATATCTTATGGGGTTAGAATCAATAATAAAAGCTTGTGACATGAACCGTCAGTTCAAGAAGACATTAATAGTTTGTATTATGGAGTTATTTTCAGTAATCATAGCCCATAACATGAACTGTAAGTTCAAGGAGAAATTACTGGGCTGTCTTATGGGGTTAATACCAATAATCGAAGTTTGTGGCATGAACTGTCAATTCAAGAAAACTTTACTATGATGTCTTAAGGAGTTATTATCAGCAATAGGGTTAGTACCAATAATCAAAGCTTGTGGCATGAACTGTCAGTTCAAGAAGATGTTTGTGGGCTGTCTTACGGTGTTAGTACCAGTAATCAGAACCTGAGAGGAGCTGTTTGTTCAAGGATAAATTATTTGGATGTTTGACGAGTATTTACCAGTAATACAAACCTGATACATTAGCTGTCAGTTTAAGGAAACGTTAATGTGATGCCTGATGAGTTTTTTTTACCCTATTGACTTAATCACTTTAAAATCTACGGATTCACTTATTTAAGACTTACGCTAAACATTTCCAATTAACTTATTACCATCGTTGGGATTGGGAAACATGTTGTCATATATGACCTCGATTAAAAAAAAAGAATGAATGATATTTCGTTGCGAAACTATGAATTTGTTGAGATATACCTCCTTGACTTCATATACCATGACAAGAGGCACTGTGAGCTTGGTGAGATATACCACATTGACTTCATATACCAAGACAAGAGGCACGGTGATCTTGGTGAGATCTACCACCTTGACTTCATATACCAAGACAAGAGGCACGGTGATCTTGGTGAGATCTACCACCTTGACTTCATATAACAAGACAAGAGGTACTGTGAGCTTGGTGAGAGTTACCACCTTGACTTCATATACCAGGACAAGAGGTACTGTGAGCTTGGTGAGATATACCACCTTGACTTCATATACCAAGACAAGAGGCACTGTGAACTTGGTGAGAGTTACCACCTTGACTTCATATACCAGGACAAGAGGTACTGTGAGCTTGGTGAGATCTACCACCTTGACTTCATATACCATGATAAGAGGCACTGTGAGCTTGGTGAGATCTACCACCTTGACTTCATATACCAAGACAAGAGGCACTGTGAACTTGGTGAGATCTACCACCTTGACTTCATATACCATGACAAGAGGCACTGTGAACTTTGTGAGATATACCATCTTGACTTCATATACCAAGACAAGAGGTACTGTGAGCTTGGTGAGATCTACCACCTTGACTTCATATACCAAGACAAGAGGTACTGTGAGCTTGGTGAGATATACCACCTTGACTTCATATACCAAAACAAGAGGCACGGTGATCTTGGTGAGATCTACCACCTCGACTTCATATACCATGATAAGAGGCACTGTGAACTTGGTGAGATATACCATCTTGACTTCATATACCATGATAAGAGGCACTGTGAACTTGGTGAGATATACCATCTTGACTTCATATACCATGACAAGAGGTACTGTGAGCTTGGTGAGATATACCACCTTGACTTCATATACCATGATAAGAGGCACTGTGAACTAGGTGAGATCTACCACCTTGACTTCATATACCATGACAAGAGGTACTGTGAGCTTGGTGATATACCACCTTGACTTCATATACCATGATAAGAGGCACTGTGAACTTGTTAAGTTCTGGCAACACAGATTTGTTTACCAGGACAAGTAGCGCTATGTAGCCTGACCTCACCAAGTGCCAGTTGATCTTGTGTCCACTATCGTGAAGTTAGGCCAGCTGCGTGCCAGGGTGATAATGGATTGAAACGGTATTGAGATGGGTGGAGGTTAAGTCTATAGATTAAATTACTATGGATAGGAGATAACTTTCAACCCCTTCTTAACAACTCCCGACAGAGTCATACAACCCTTCCATTCCCTGTCTGCCTTTTTCTCCAAGTCGTTTACAAAATGGTGCTTATATCGGTAGCTTAGAACAACAACGATTTAAATCGTATTTGATATGTGTGGGATTATCTTATTCCAAAATCAACAAGGTTGAGAATGTCTTCCTAGAATCTAGCAACCATCACTGCTACCATGTTTTTTCACTGCCAGCAAGCTCGGTGACAACACGAGTGAGGTTATGTTTTCTCTGTGCCTAGAAACCTTCCTTGTCACCTCGTGGTAGAGGTGGTAGAAGTCTCTGTCAGCCAACCCAGTTCTTGTCCCTCTATTGTAGTTGTTTGGCAATGGTTTCTAATCATTGTTTCAAAACCTCTTTCTCACTCGTTTAGGCAGAGTCTTACCCTCATTTGGACATCCTAGACTAAACTAACATCTTTAAGGGTGTCTATATCGCAATATAGATCTATTTTATCGAGTGGAGTGTCAAGGTAAACATGAGGAACACCTAAACAAGAGCTTGTTATGCTATTCAGAAAGTTACACAGCACGTTACATCACAAACTAGAATAGTTGACAGTATCAGTCCCACAGCTGGCACTATTATACTTCCTTATCACTTACTATTTAGATGGATCATTTCAATCCCTGTATTATTTCATATAAATATTTCTGCTAGCCAATACGGTTAGATTTATTTCTCGATCAGATCTTGTCACACTGTAATCTAAAGGCACTTACTCGGCTGTTCTACGGACACTGCTATCCCATTCAAAGTTGTAAGCGAAATAATCGCTTTATGCTCTTAAAACTAGTTGAGACAGAGTTGAATTCATTTTGCTTGTTTCCCAAACTAAAGATATAATATTAGTCCTCTCGCTGGAAACTTGCTATTATGTAAAATAAATTACTGACTATAATTAAACGATTCATTTCCACTTGTCCCAGCGAATCTCCTGCATTCAAGGTAAAGTTGGTTACAAACTTGGAATTGGTTTGATGAATTCGATTCAAGTTTTGCCGTCGCGACGCGCTCTAAAGGAAGCGTAATTGTGTTCAGTGTTTAAGGGGGAAAGAGGAGGGGGGTGGCTTTGACATCGAAAATTAAGATGACGAATGGGCACTGGGCCAACAAGCAATGATACAAATGGCAAAATAGTTTTATTAGAATTAATACTTATTTTAACTTTACATATTACTTTCCTAGAAGTAACTAATTTAAATATGTTGTTACTTTCCTTGCGTTGACCTCATGAAATATTACATTACCTTCCCATTAGTGATTAGTTTAGTTCCCTAGCAGTGTTAAGGTGATATCATGTAGCACTCGTAGTATTGATAGTGTGATATTATATAAACCTCCTAAAAGTCTTAAAAACATTTTGTTTTGATAAGGAAAGATAATATATTAGAAGTATAAAAAAATAAAGTAATTCTTTATCACTCTAGTCTATTATAATACTTACGCCAAATTAGGAAGTAAAATTATTAATAAACCTGATAATATTTATGTAATAAGGTGATTTAATATATTTAACAAAAGAAAGTAATAGGTAACTATAAAAACTAACAAAATATACTTATAAAACTTATATAAATAAAGATTTGAAAGAATTGATTTGTTTGAATTATAATTAAAAGTAGATGAAATAAATTAATTACGTAGAATTTGTTTGGAACATAAAAATTTATGAACGGAATATGTATCTATAATATAACTCATTATGTTTTTCGAATTTTAATAATAAATCAAACAAATCCACTTTTTCAAATCTTTATTAATGATAAACTATATCATAATCAATTTTATACATAATTTATTTTAGTCATTATGATAAATTATTTTTTTAGTTATTATGGTTACTTAACAACTCAATTTGTTTAATATATCAATAACCTAATTAAATACGTATTTTTAGTTTTATTAATAATTTTACTCCCTAATATGGGGTAAAACATTGCAATACAATACGCTTACGGACCACTACTTACTTTAATCATTCTTTTATTTCTAAATTTCCTAGCAGTGATAGGTTTATACAATGTAACATTCCTAACAGTGATATGCTTATATAATGTAACATTCCTAACAGTGATAGGTTTATATAATGTAACATTCCTAACAGTGATATGCTTATATAATGTAACATTCCTAACAGTGATAGGTTTATATAATGTAACCTTCCTAAGAGTGATATGATTATATAATGTAACATTCCTAACAGTGATATGCTTATATAATGTAACATTCCTAACAGTGATAAGTTTATATAATGTAACATTCCTAACAGTGATATGCTTATATAATGTAACATTCCTAACAGTGATAGGTTTATACAATGTAACATTCCTAACAGTGATAGGTTTATATAATGTAACATTCCTAACAGTGATAGGTTTATATAATGTAACATTCCTAACAGTGATAAGTTTATATAATGTAACATTCCTAATAGTAACAATTTAAATAATTATGTTGATCGTATCATTTCTGCTCGTATTCATTAGAATACAGGAAAGATTTTTTCTTTCACCTGATATCATGATTACTGTTTACATTTATCCTGTGATCTTATTAATAATTAGCTATGTATATATATTTTACTTTAAAGGGCTGCTGAATTAAGAGGGCTGAGTAGTTTTCCAACTAATGTTACGGAATAAGGTATGGTGTAAATGGTTATATTGATTTGCAAAAAGAAATATACAAAACTAACTAAAAATATGTATCTAAATAAAACCAATTATATCCTCAGAATTTTATTTTCTTGAACTAACCATTCTATAGTGCCAACACTTTGAATTTAGGAGCAATATAATAAATTAAGGAAACTACAATTAAACCTAAATTAGAAAGCGATTGGTATTTTTTAAACAGTTTTAAGCATTATAATTTAAATTCTAAAATTAAACGGTATAATTAAAAAATATAGACTACTAAAAATATGCTGATACATGTCCGGAATGAGATATTTTAACTTTAATTAAATTTATTTTGCTAGCTTTGTTTCTGTTTTTTTTCTTATTTAAATTAATAATGGTATTCTCCTCTTTCGTTGACACAAAGATCTAAAGCTTTCAAATACCGACTGTAATTAAGTGATATGAAATGTTCATTCTAAGTGTTTAAAAAGCTCATTAATCATGATTTAGTTGAAGGGCAGTCCCAATCTGGTCCTCGGTTCTCTCTGCATACTCTCAGCGTTTCGAAACAAGGGAGCTCTGAGCCTCCTGATAAGATAAAATACTTGCCGTCCGATCCAAATTTACTGGGCCGGGGGATTAAGATAAGGAAGGCAGACCGGTATTAAACATAGGAGGGGCTCACATCCATATTACTTATTCCGCAATCTGGCAGCTCGGCCGGTCACCAGGGGTGGCAGCCGACCCCCTCCATCCCCCTGGCTTAAAACTGCCAGGAAGGGGATTCTAGCCTCACTTGAACAAGATTAACCGAGTCAGCTCTTGGTGCTTTACTTAACAGTTGGCACTTGTTGGAGGGGGTATTAGTGTGTCATCTTGGTGGGTATTGTGTGTTTACCTGCTCCGGACAGTAACATGAGTGGTCGGGACTACAGACTGTTGCTTACATGCTCTGGACAGTAACATGAGCGGTCAGGACTACAGACTGTTGGTTACCTGCTCTGAACAGTAATATAAATGGCAAATTTTATAGATAGAGCTGAAGAGAATTGTAACTATTAGATGTTTTACTTATAGAGAGGGCTGAGGATAGTGTTTTTCAGGTCACTATCTGCTCCAAGTACGTAACTACAGTCGTACCTCCATATATTGGAGTCGATGGTTCCATAAAATATATATATATATATATATACTTATAAAATAACATGTCCTGACTGACTGACTGACTGATTCATCATCGCCGAGCGCAAACTATCAAGGCTACAAGCATGAAATTCGGACTGTATATTCATTTTGTTATGTAGGCACCCACTAAGAAAGGATTTTAGAAAATTCCACCCCAAAGGGGTCAAAATAGGGGATGATAATAGGTATGATAATATGTATGAAAGTCCGTCATTTTGAAAGTTACATAAACAAAATTTTGTATTTCGGTTATTGACGTAAAACAAATAAATACGTGTTTCAGGAATTTTGGAAATTTTATTTAATAAGGGATGAAAAAGGGGGTGAAAGTTTGTATCGGACTTGCATTATTTTTGATCTGAGGTCAAGTTATGGTCATCAACGTAACGTAATATTTTAAATTAATCTGTAAATACATATGTATATTTTCGTATTTGTATATAATCAACTTCCACGCGAGCAAAGCCGCGGGCAACAGCTATTTAGTATATTATATACAAATCTCGATGTATAGAATCGACATTTATACATAATATTGTGTAGTCTATATATATTATATATAAATATTTCCTAATCAATTAATTCATTGTAAGGGATTATGAATCACATTATGTACAAGTAATGTTCATAAAGATGATTAAGAACAAACAAGAAAAAATGTGTTGAACATAACATTAGACAATAGCAATCATAAACCGTCGGTTAGAAATACTGAAAAAAACCTAACCTAATTTATAGAGGAAAAGAGTTTCATGAGAAAAGGGGTGAGAGGAGTGTGTAGATAATACCACCACGCTAGGCAACCCGTCAGCGTTGCAATGACCTTGACCAAACACTTCCTTATTCCTCTTGCGAAATATCCATTATATTTTTTCTCACATTTTTTCTTATACCATCGTCATTTCAGGGGAGAAAATCCCGCTTGATCGAGAAAAAACGCTTTATATAGAATTTGTTCGGTGTATTTTACAATGAGCAAGGAGGTGGAGTGTACCGAGGAGAGTGTACTTCACATTGAGCAAGGAGGTGGAGTGTACCAAGGAGAGTGTACTTCACATTGAGCAAGGAGGTTGGAGTGTACCGAGGAGAGTGTACTTCACATTGAGCAAGGAGGTGGAGTGTACCGAGGAGAGTGTACTTTAGATTGAGCAAGAAGGTGGAGTGTACTGAGGCGAGTGTACTTCACAATAAGCAAGGAGGTGGAGTGTACCGAGGAGAGTGTACTTCACATTGAGCAAGGAGGTAGAGTGTACCGAGGAGAGTGTACTTCACAATGAGCAAGGAGGTGGAGTGTACCGAGAAGAGTGTACTTCACATTGAGCAAAGAGGTGGAGTGTACCGAGGAGAGTGTACTTCACATTGAGCAAGGAGGTGGAGTGTACCGAGGAGAGTGTACTTCACATTGAGCAAAGAGGTGGAGTGTACTGAGGAGAGTGTTCTTCACATTGAGCAAGGAGGTGGAGTGTACCAAGGAGAGTGTACTTCACATTGAGCAAGGAGGTGGAATGTACCGAGGAGAGTGTACTTCACAATGAGTAAGAAGGTGGAGTGTACCGAGGAGAGTGTTCTTTACATTGAGCAAGGAATTGGAGTGTACCGAGGGGAGTGTACTTTACATTGAGCAAGGAGGTGGAGTGTATCGAGGAGAGTGTACTTCACAATGAGCAAGGAGATGGAGTGTACCGAGGAGAGTGTACTTCACAATAAGCAAGGAGGTGGAGTGTACCAAGGAGAGTGTACTTCACAATGAGCAAGGAGGTGGAGTGTACCGAGGAGAGTGTACTTTACATTGAGCAAGGAAATGGAGTGTACCGAGGAGAGTGTACTTTACAATGAGCAAGGAGATGGAGTGTACCGAGGAGAGTGTACTTCACATTGAGCAAGGAGGTGGAGTGTATCGAGGAGAGTGTACTTCACAATGAGCAAGGAGGTGGAGTGTACCGAGGAATTCAAAAGCCTTTTACAATAGCATTACATATTTATCCTTTCGATTTATAATTTTTAAGGTAAACTGTGATTGTGATTTCCCTTGTTTGTTGAACTTATAGCTTAAAAATGGTCAATCGTTGAAGCAGTGTGGGTCAGTTATACATCTGCTAGAAAATTCTTGTTATAGCTGACTCATTAAGAGTTATTCTAGTCAAAGCTCCTTGCACCGTTTCCCTCCTAGTCTCGTGGTCCAATGCTTCATGAGCACCAAAGGTATTAACTTGAAGAAATTATTTCCAGATTAATGGATGATA
Source organism: Timema monikensis (assembly GCA_902151445.1). NCBI lineage: Eukaryota > Metazoa > Arthropoda > Insecta > Phasmatodea > Timematidae > Timema > Timema monikensis. Next base: position 18,622 of record CABFVZ010003393.1, on the reverse strand, counting down.
TATTTCCAGTTCATACATTTCTGACAGATATAACGTTACCTTCCATGCATAGTTTCTGTGTTACGAAGCCTTGAAGAACTGCTAAGAACAACAACCAGTCTGAAGTTATTACAGCCTTCACAAAGAGCAACATTTCCATGTATGTCCTTGAAAATTTGAGTACTGGCTCATTTCCTCCTGTTCATCAGAAAATTGAGGTGTTTTATCTAAAATTGCCAGTTCTTTCAAAGCAGATACCAATTTGAGATGCGCTTTCTTTAGGTTAACTTCATCTCCTTTGTTAAAAGCCTTTTGCAAATTTGAAATTTGAGGCACCATAAGCTCAAGAATACTTACATTTTATTGACTGAACTCTTCAAGTAACATTATCGAAAGGGATAACAGAGTTATTACATGAGCTGCCAAGCCCCCGCGCACATGTTTACCCTCAAGGATCTGCCGAGCAGTAGCTGTGTCATACAGATTATTATGTACTCACGTTTCGGGAATACTACTGACCTGAATTAAATATCCAATAGTACGTAACATGACAATGATTATAGGTAGTTCACCTTGTTTCAATACGCATTTCCGTTTACAGTCTTCTTGTGCTATTTCCAGCTGATTAACTGATTTATACATTTCCATATATAAAGTAACTTAAGCTTTACTACCTGGCCCAATTGTGAATGAATTGATTTTCTTTAACTGTGTCATAAAAGTTAGTTACACTAAGTGATCTCTAGGTGTTACTGCAATTAAAGGTAACGTGGAAACTTAAGACACTGGTTACATTTCACTTATTAACATTAGCCTTTTTTTAAATATTGACCACATATTTCAAATTTACGCTCAACAAATCATAGACTTTGACACCTCATTCAACTACATACAAAATTTTACGATTTTGATTCTCGGGAAAGCCATGTTGGACGCCACGTTGAATAAATCCTCCTGTGGACATCAGATACTTTTTTTGACAGCTCATTTAAAATCTCTAACCTTAAAAAACATATTTGACTCCAATTTCTTTCATAAAGACCAACTACATTTTTTTAAATTATTTTAAAATTCATTTTGTCCATAATCTTGTGTTTAAGTATCCAAACAAATTTGGATTTAAACCGTTGATATTATTATTATTATTCACAATAACATAAATATATTAAGATGCCTTCAACACTTGAATCATCAAAAGAGCAAAAGGAGCTTGTTTTTTTAATACTTGCCCCAAGATTTCAAACCAAGGGGGAAAGGTTGCACAGGTTGGAGTGTGATACACTTCAACCAAAGAGTCAAGGTGGTACAAGGATAAGTGTAACTCAAACCAACCAATGAAGCAAGGGAGAGTGGAACTCATAATAACCAAGGAGTCGGGGCTATACTTGGAGAATCTGACTCACATAAACCAATGAGACAAGATTCTACAAACGGGTGTGTGGCTCACAATAACCATGGAGTTTAGTTAATAACTAAGGATATTGTGCCAGATATTGATCGGGGAGGAGCGGGGGTAGTAATTTCCTTTCATGCTGCACGTACATGTTTTAAGGAAAATGTCGTTTTCCATAAAATTCCTGTACAAATTTTATCTTTACAATTTTTCTCCTGTTTTTTTTATAGGTTTAATATAACCATTAGAAATTTACGCTTTTAAGCAGCCATTAATAATAAACGCACTGAAATATCAATAATGATCAAATTATAATATTGGTGCCATTATATAGATATAATACTACATTTCATACAGGGTTGTGTTGTGGGTTATATTAACATATAATACAGGGAACAATTTAAATATCCGTTTAAGCTACAATAGCCCCATGGCTTCTTTGGTGCTCATTGACAGCTCACAGGTGACTTCTGACAGTCAACATTTAGGTATATACCTAAATGTTGACTGTCAGAAGTGACAGCTGCTAATCACATGTTTTTTGCAGATCATATGGCTCGGCGTAGGGATACATAATGTGGTCTAGTAACTTTTCAAAACCGTCAGCTGTCAACTGTGAGCTGTCAGTCAGCACCAAAGAAGCCATGGGTCTACTGTACTGACGCCGTGAGATAGATATAATACTACATTTCATTCAGTTGTGTGTTGAGGGGTGTATTATAGTCTAACACGGGGGGCAATGCAAATAGACATTTAAACTACTTACTCCTTGAGATAGATCTAATACTACATTTCATACAGTTGTGTGTTGAGGGGTGTATTATCATCTAATACAGGAAGCACTGTAGATATCCAATGAAACTACCGACCTCATGAAATAGATCTAATAATACATTTCATAGAATTGTGTGTTGCGAAGCTGGTTGCCAAAAACGTGGTGGGAGACAAAGGAATCATAATTTATATATTATCAACTAATTTTCTATTGTTGTCAATAAAAGCAGAAGTGAAAGTTACAAACAAATAATATGTATAACTCTACACAGTTTAATTTTTAATCTTAAAATTTATCGTATACAAAATATAATATTACTCTCTCATCTCGATAGAAATTATTGAAATAGTAAACATTTTTGACATCGGGATAGTGATGAATATTTACGTTTTATATACCCCCGAACCCAATGGAGTAGATTTTACCATTCTGCTTGTTCTGGTTGTACCTGGGTCTAGATCATAAACAGTTTCATAGCTATTCTTCAAACTGCATATTTATATATTATATGGCTATAGCATGCCTTTGAAAAGTTATTTCATATTCTGAATATAGCTTTTAAATTAAGTGGTGATCTTTGAAAATTATAAATTTATGGAAAATGGTTTTAAATATTTCTCTAAAATGTATATCTGGGAAGTGTTAGCTATGATAAATAAAAATTTAAACTGGTTTTGTAGTGAGAAAAAAATGTTTGAGGGTTGTTTAGTGATGACTTTTTTATAAACTTGAAATAATTTTAAAATGACTCTAACGATTTAGTTCTCAATAGAATATAAGAAAGTAGCTTATAATATAAAATTTGTTACGTTGTATATGTTTTTCTTAAAAAATATACATTTAATTTTCAATCTTAATATCAATGATAATTTTTTAAATTTAAACATTTAAAGAAAGTAGCACTAATGATTTTGTTTGAAATTGGTAGCTGAAGCTTATTTTGCATAGTAAATTATTGTGTATGCTTATTAGTTTTCTAAAATAAATATATTTAAAGGTAATTTACAAATTATGAATTTTTGAAAATTTTGAAAATTGTCTTTTAAGATTTTGTTCAAAATGGGTATCTACGAATGGTTTTACCTTATGATAATAATAATTATTATTATTTGTTTCTATTTTAACAAATATAATTTTAGGTTGGCTACAAATAACTGATTTTGGAAAAGTTGACATTTTTAAAAAGTTATTTGAACCATTTGATTTGTAATTTATTTATGAAGGGTACTTATTGTGATTAAGATGATATGTTTGTTTTTCTGCAGTACACTTATTTTAGTGTAGTTTTCCGAACAAACACTTTTGAAAAATTTGTTCCAAGCTATAGTATAGCCCCATATTATCTTTAATCCCTCAACTATTCCCTTTCTCTAGCACATTTTTGTCTCGTCATTACTCTCTTCTAATCCCTATAATCGTTACATTACAATTTTTCGAATGTTTCGGCTTGAATAAATATTCATATAATTACAATGTAATTTGTACTGATTATTTTGTGAAACATGGAGGATCCATTATATTTTTTATTGAAGTTATACTTCTTTAGGTGCGTTATGAAAAAATGATGAGAGTGAAATTTTAAGATGCGCGCGCATCACTGTAACACAAAAGTAACAGGTTGAAGTTAAACCGCTCATTAAGTCTCGAAAAAAAAAAGCTACCAACAAAATAGAAATAGAACCTCTGTTAGTCGCGCATGTTGGTACGCTCGTCGCCTCTGATCACTGTTTTCATATATATAATATTTATCCACATGTTTCTAGTTTCTACATTCACAACACGTGTTTTAGTTTCATACAAGTGCGAATTATATATGTGCTAATAAATTATATTCAGTAGTGATTTAAATTGAATATTTTGATTAATATTATTTACTATTCGTAAATATTAGTGAAAAAAATTGTGCTTATAGACTTTTTCAAGTGCTACAATATAATTGAGGTTAACTATCCGTATGTATTATTTATTGATATAAATTAAAATATTATTTTTTTTGTATTTATTTATATTATTAGTTTAAAGTTTAAGTTCCATTAATAAAACATTAATGTTTATAGAAACTTTAAAACTTATTTTAAAGTTATACTAACTGCCATATTTAGTGACGAGATGTCTTTGGACTTGGAGGAATACAAACCTCTTTGGATCTAGACGAAGATTACACAGTTCGTAGTTTTGTTTTGTAATACTGCAAGAAATGCCATTGCGTTGTTTGAATGTAAAAATCCAACAATAAAAGGTACGTAATTGTTTTGTTACCACTGTCTAAATTGAAACAAATTTTGTGCTTGACATACGTTTTGTTATTTTAATTAATTCATTATTAATTGGAGTACAGTTATGTAACTAATTGTATTTTAAGCCAATACAATAATATGCCGCCATTTAAATTTATTGAAGTGACAATCATGATTTAATAGTTGCGCCTACTCTTGAGTGGTGGCAAATAAAAGGCGCAACTTTGCTCTCAAATTGCGCCTACTCCTTTTAGTGAATAGGGATTTGGAACATATTTCAAACTTGCGCTTGCACAACTATTTGCTCCCTTTGGTGAATCCAGGCCCAGTAGTGATTTAAATTGAATATTTTGATTAATATTATTTACTATTCGTAGATATTAGTGAAAAAAATTGTGCTTATAGACTTTTTCAAGTGCTCCAATATAATTTAGGTTAACTATCCGTATGTATTATTTATTGATATAAATTAAAATATTATTATTTAACATAATTAATACTAAATATTATTAAATTATTTTTTATTTTTTAATGATGCCAAAGAAGTATAACTTCTTACGCGCGTACATAAGTACACACACCCATTTTTTTTATTGTTTCAGATATAAATCAGTTCTATACTGCTTGTAAGTATCGTTGTTTATTTATATTTTGAGAGTTGTTCACTGTTTTTAGGAAATAAACAATCCTTTATTAAGTGTAAATATCTTTATAAATGTTTATTTTAACTGCTGTTTATTGTTTTCGAAACAAAACCGTCTTAATTTAATTTCTAATATTGTTATTTATATTTATTTTCACAGGTACTTATAGTTTCAAAAACTTAACAGTCCTAATTTGCTTTTAAATATTAAATTTTATTCTTACTTTGACAGGTCATTATTGTTTTTGTAAAAATAGTCATAATTTCCTTGTATATATTTTTGTTTATTTCTATTTTGGACGATTCTTATCATTAAAAAAATATGGTTTTGTTAAAATTTGATCTTTATTCCAACAAGTGATTACTGTTTCGGAAATAAAACAGTCATGATTTCCTTATAAATAATATCATTTTCCGTATTAGCTGGCTTCCTTTTTGGTAAAAATAATCAGTTTTAATTTATTTGTAATTTCAGTTTTTTATTGTAGTTTGACAGATATTTGTTGTTTAAGAAAGAAAACAGTCCTAATTTCTACGTAAAATTGTGATTTGTTTTTATCTTTTCAGAAACAAAACAATCCTGATCTCGTTGTAAATATTGTTATTTAATTTTATTTTGACAACTACTTATCGTTTTCGAAACAAAGCAGTACTAATTTCTTTGCAAATATTGTTGTTTATTTCTCAAGTTTGAATCTCAATTAATTTATTCGCCAATTAAAGTTTGTTCGGCTCCTCGTCTATGTTTTATTGATCGCTCCTCCCCTTCCCTTAGTGACGTCACAGTGGCATTATTCAGTGCGGCTCAATCCCATCTACGGCTTATATCGACGAACTGCTTCATTAGCTTTGCAACTCTTAATTAACGTTATCAAAAAAAGAAAAGTTCTCTCTCTCGCTTCTCCCTATTCTGCATCACTCTTCTCTCTTGGATAAGTACTCGCCGTCCTGTTTTCTCTGATTCATTCCGCATGCGACTTTGCTTGTTACAGCGATTTGCAATTAAGGCTTCCCCCCCTCTAACTCGCCGGGTAACTAAACATTCCATGCAAATCAAGAGCTATTACTCTTTTCTCGAGACACAATCTGTCATGAAAATCTAATAACTGTGAAGAGAGTCTTAAGGGTTTTCTCCCGGCAGGCGCTCTCGGGACAAGAGTGGTCTGTATCAAGTTGAGGGCAACTCGCATCTCATTAAGGAGATTTACAAATTTAAAGATATATTTTAATTTATAAACTGAATAAATGTTTTTCATTCGACTGGTTAGACTGTCTTTTAGAATGTCTTCCTCTACACAGTAAGTCAAGCCTAATTATATTGTATGTTATAATTTATTCCTCAACGTGATAGTCTTGAGTTGGTAGGATTGTCTATTAAAGTATCTTCCTCTGCATGTTAGGTTTGGTCTGGGGAGATTGTCTACTAGAGTAGCTTTCTCTGCATGTTAGGTTTGGTCTGGTTAGGTAGTCTATGAGAATATATTCCTCTAAATGTTAGGTTTGGTCTGGTTAGATTGTCTATAAGAATATATTCCTCTAAATGTTAGGTTTGGTCTGGTTGGATTGACTACTAGAGTATCTTTCCCTGCATGCTAGGTTTCGTCTGGCTAGATTGTCTACTAGAGTATCTTTCTTTAAATGTTAGGTTTGGTCTTGTTAGATTGGCTATTAGAGTATCTCCCTCTAAATGTTAGGTTTGACCTGGTTAGATTGGCTATTAGAATATCTTGCTCTGCATGTTAGGCTTGGTCTGGTTATATTGTCTACTAGAGTATCTTCCTCAACATGTTAGGTTTGGTCTGGTTAGATTGGCTATTAGAATATCCTACTCTTCTTGATAGATTTGAGCGGGTTAGATTGGCTATTAGAATATCTTCCTCTAAATGATATATTTGGGCTGGTTAGATTGGCTATTATAATCTCTTCCACTACATGATAGGTTTGGGCTGGTTAGATTGTCTGATAGAATGTCTTCTTTAACACAATAATTCTGGGCTGGTTGGATTGTCATTTAAAATGTCTTCCTTGACATAGTAATTCAGGGATGGTTAGATTGTCAATTATAATGTCTTCTTTGACACAGTAGTTCAGGGATGGTTCAATTGTCAGTTAGAATGTCTTCCTTGACACAGTAATTCAGGGATGGTTCAATTGTCCATTAGAATGTCTTTCTCGACACAGTAACTCAGGGATGGTTAGATTTTCGTTAGAATGTCTTCCTTGAAATTATGTCTGGGCTGGTTAGATTATCTGTTAAAACAGCTTCTTCGGCATGGAAAGTCTAGACACAATTTGGCGACTCTTCATGAGTATTTTCATATTATTATTATTATTAGTATTATTAATATTATTATTACTATAAATATTATTATTTTTGTTGTTGTTTTTATTTACATTGCAATATAGTACTTACGTTAATAACTAATAATACGTTACATCAATAATAAATAACATTCTTAAATAATCGCAACATAAGACTTTTTTATTCTTCATTCTGTTTCAATATGTTGTTTGGTTAAAATAGTAGCGAGTGTCAATTTCAGAGAGTGAACGAACAGCTAGGCACTAGCTAGGTTCATTGTGGGGTTACTACAGCCCTGGTTTATTATTGAAAATCTCTTAGCTATGTGTCGGAAAAGTTCCAATGCAATGTGAGGGAGCCGTTGTCAAGTGTGAAGTGGGATGTTCTTTTGTGATCCAACACACACCTCCCGATAGAACAAAGACTGACGAGGACAGAACTGTCATCATGTTCCTCTGTTATTCAACACACTACTCACACTAGAACAAAGATTTGTGAGGACAGAACTGTCATCATGCTCCTCTGTGATCCAACACTCACCTCCCAATAGAACAAAGATTTGTGAGGACAGAAGTGTAATTTTGTTCCTCTGTGATTCAACACACTCCTCACACTAGAACAAAGACTGACGAGGACAGAACTGTCATCATGTTCCTCTGTGATTCAACACACTACTCACACTAGAACAAATATTTGTGAGGACAGAAGTGTCATCATGTTCCTCAGTGATTCAACCCACTACTCACATTAGAACAAAGACTGACGAGGACAGAACTGTCATCATGTTCCTCTGTGGTCCAACACACTCCTCACACTAGAACAAAGGTTTTTCTTTGATTCAACAAAGTCCTCACATAAGAAAAAAGACTGGTGAAGACAGGAATATGATCATGTTCTTCCATTATCCAACACAGTCATCACATAGGAATATGATAATGTTCTTCTATGATCTAACACAGTCATCACATAGGAATATGATCATGTTCTTCTACGATCCAACACAGTCATCACATAGGAATATGATTATGTTCTTCTATGATCTAACACAGTCATCACATAGGAATAATGACTGGTGAGGACAGGAATATGATCATGTTCTTCTATGATCTAACACAGTCATCACATAGGAATAATGACTGGTGAAGACAGGAATATGATCATGTTCTTCCATTATCCAACACAGTCATCACATAGGAATAATGACTGGTGAGGACAGGAATATGATCATGTTCTTCTAT
>CABFVZ010003392.1:0-76377 GCA_902151445.1 Timema monikensis | reverse complement strand
ATCAATGTTAAACCTTATGGGAGAAAGTGGGCCAGAACTGTCATTTCACCTTCTACTCTCGTGCTTTATTTGATTACCCTATCTTGAATATTAAAACTTATATTGTCTATTTAGAGTCTACATATCCACAGGAAGGAATTAATGTTTAGTAAACTAGATTTACTAAGGGACACCCTTGACTCAGTGGATTGATACGCTACAACTAAATGTATGTCCTGGGATTGTTAATCATTACAACCGAAAACTTATAGCTATAGGAATTGTTTGACTTTTAGATTAGCTTACAGCTGTTGCGAGGAAAGTCTACTTAAGGGATTCATAATATTTTAATACGTTGCCGTTTAGGTATCAGAGTCCCTGAAAACGCACTCGCCGCGACTAAAAGTGATTATTTAGACGGACTGAATAATCATCTTTTTTCTTTCACTCTAGACAGTTCCAAGGACATACCATTTTTCAAAGATTTGAGATTTTTTAAATTATTTTTTTCTGCATGAAAACACACATATATTTTTTATGCACCTTGGTTAATTTTTTTATTTTTTTATTTGCCAGTACAATAATACGACTACCTGATTTTTTTCCTAGTCAATTAGTTGTTTGTATATATTTAAATTCTAGTCAACTTTTTGTGTATATATATATATATATTTATTTTAAATCTATTCAAATATATATAATAAACTGTTTATATATATATATATATATTTTCTTTTAAATTGAAAACCGTCTCTATGTATATAGCATATTTACTACCGAGGCCACTATTCCCCCCTATATTGTAAATATTCACAGTATACAATTCACTGTGTGTAAATAAATATTGTAAATATTCACAGTATACTTTTCCCTGAGTGTAAAAAAAAGAGTTATATTTATGCTAATAAATATATATATTAAATAATCAAAGATTATTTTACAATGTGTGTATACTTTTTCACGATTTAAATATATATTGTAAAAACTGTTATGTTTGTGTTTTACCGTCTACACCCACATCTCCCTCCTATCCTATATATACAAGCCCATATAGCTTATAAGCTCAGTCTCAAACATTATAGACAAGTTGAAACATCCATTTTCGGCTATCATAAGCGGCCCTTCCAGATGTGGAAAGTCACATTTGATAGCAGACTTTAACCGTCAATTGGACACAATGTGTGACGTTAAATTTGATAAAATCACATGGTATTATGTTTTATGGCACCCGGGATTCGAACAAGACGGGACAAGTCCTCGCGTCATATTCTGTAATGGTTTGCCTGAAATGGATGACAACTGTAATGACTCTCAACAGCTGATTATCCTGGACGACCTGATGCGTGAAGCCAATGAAGTGGTCGTCGATCTTTTCACCAAAGGATGCCACCATCAAAATATTAGCGTCATGTACCTTACACAAAATATATTCCATCAGGGCAAGGACCAAAGAGACATTTCCTTAAACGAGCATTATATCGTGCTTTTTAAAAATTCACGGAATAAAGTGCAGATTAAACACTTTGCACCACAAGTCTGTCCTGAAAATCCCCGTGTTTTACAAGAGGCTTACACTGATGCTACAAGTACTCCCTACGGGTATATATTGTTAGATTTCAAACAAGGTACACCAGAATGGTTCAGATAAAGAACCCGTACAAATGTCGGCTGCTGCGTGTACCTACCACGAGAAAGCTATAAAAACACCGACACTTCCCACTTACAGATCATTTCATAACAATGAGTCCCAAAGTGTTGAAGCAGGCCCCTCTGTTACGTGCGATGCATCGCATGAATCCGCAGCAACGTGTCGCCTTGATGAAAAAGGTCGACAAGAAACGGGTTGACTCTGTTTGCGAGTGTGCCTAAAACACTTTAAAAGGGCGGGTGCTATTGAAAAATTTGAAGAAAACAAAGTTACGTGCTCACAAGCAGGTGTTGTGCAATCTGGTCAAACGAGGAGAGTGCTGGAAGAAGAATAGACGACTACTCGTTCAGAAAGGAGGAGCGTTCTTGCCTTTACTTTGAGCCCCTTTAATCGGCGGTGTCCTCGGTTCCTTATTCAACAAGTAAATAATGGAACATACGAAAAAGGTGATATTAGTGTCCCCTGAAACATTACGCCGTAACGAGCAACACCACCAACAAGTTGCATCGGCAACAAATCTAGTGGTCTCAGAGTTGTACAAGAAATGGAATAAATCCTCGTTCAAAACTTGACAAGTCTAAATGGACTTTATACCTACATCTGCTACAGCACTATCTGCACTTTAGTTAACACCCTCCACCTTCTGAAAATACCAACAACACCACCACAACCTCTGAAGTGTCTGTACTTCCCATCCCTTCTGTACTTAATACGTTACCAGCACAGGCACGTAAAAAAGCTGAACTTTTACTAGAACACATCACTTCCCGAGACGGCTCTCTTGGGATTCAAACGGAGAAGTGAGTATTCAAGATACGCCTCTCCGTGGATCCAATATTGTGGATTTAGTCAATGATCTGGTCATAGCAAGAAGACACAGCGAACCGTCGGGGTGGCAAGAGTTTCTCACGGCGTTGCAAAAAATAAACGTTCCAAAAGAATTTATTGTAAATCCGAAAAATTTGGCGCCCATTAGCGATCCTACGCCTGTACACAGCTACTTACACCTTCACAACGCTCTAAGAAGAAACTGAAGAGGCTGGACTAAAACAGGTGGCTGCCGTTCAGAGTTTAATGGACAGTTTAGCTGACATCTACTACGACCCTTCTCACCCTGTAGGGTTTTCAGGGGTGGCGTCGCTCATAAACGCGTCCAAGAAAGATCCCGAAAAAGTAAGAGAATGGCTTTGTGCGCAGGACGCTTATATCCTACACAAACCGATGCTAAAAAAGTTTCCACGCAACAAGTATGTTGTGTCAAACATTGACGATCTATGGTAAGCAGAATTCAACGATATGCGAAGGTCAGAAAATACAACGACCATGCAGTGTACTTGCTCACCGTCATCGACGTGTTTAGCAAGATGGCATGTGCGAGGACGCTTCCGTTCAAGACGGAGAGCATCGTGAAAGACGCCTTTCGGGACATTTTCAAACAAAGCGACCGTAAACCTCTAAGTATAGAGACTGACAAGGGGACAGAGTTCACGACACGTCTAGTCCAGAAATTTCTCAAACAAGAAGGTGTGCATTACTAAACCACTCATAATCCAGACGTGAAGGCAAGCATCGTGGAACGATTCAATAGAACTCTAAAAGGACGCATGTGGCGCTTCTTTACCAAAAATAACACGTATCAGTGTGTGGACGTCCTCCAAGATCTAGTCGATGCTTACAAGGGTGCAAAACATTCCAGTATCAAGATGGCACCCGTCGACGTTTCAGAAACTAATGTTCTTCAAGTCAGAGATAAACTGTACGGCAAAAGGCATCCAAACTCGAAACAGAAAATAAAAGTCAGTGACATGGTTCGTATTAGCAAATCCAAAATTCTGCTTTAAAAGGGATACGAAAGCAATTGGAGCGAATAGATTGTCAAAGTAAGCAGTGTCGTGTTGCGACAACCAGTCGTCTACATACTCACCGATCTCTATGGCGAAGAGGTGGAGGGGACGTTTTACGAAACTGAATTGCAACGCGTACGTCTTCCTGATACTTTTAAAGTTGATAAAATACTACGTGTCAAGGGTAAAGGTGCCAGAAAGAAAGTGTACGTGCAGTGGAAAGGTTACCACGCCAAGTTTAATTCTTGGATTCCTGCCAGTTACGTCTGCGCACTGCCATGAAGGACCAGTTTTACATCACTCTGCCGATCGACAGATCCATGGGATATTTCACGAAAAATACCCTCACGAATTTCTCCACGCAACTTCCTTACCGTCTTATACTCGACGGGCGGTGGGAAGTCGCTCTGGCCGAATTTCAATATCAGTGTTCTTTCACCACCGTACTGGAGGATCATAATATTGGATGGTACAACTGAGTAGACGCTAATGGTGTGGAACAAATATTCAAGGCTCATATCCCTGCTGGAAACTACAGTACTTTCCATGAATTTATCAAAGCTCTAAAAGACGTAGAGACACTTAAAGAGGTTTCCGGAGTTGTATTTAAGTAAACAAACCCCAACAAAAATGTGGAAGTTATTTTTTCACCAGATATACAGCTGCTGACTCTACCAAGCCAACTAATTCTACTGCTCGGTTTCGATCCTCAGACTAATCTTATAAAAGTACCAAAGTCACCGTACGCCACCAACATTCTACTAGGGTTGCCCTCGCAAATGTACATCTACACGGATATCGTCGATCCTCAGCCCGTGCGTGACATAGTGGCACCGCTGTTACGTTTCGTCAGTATCAACAACGTAAACTATCTCTACGGCATACATAAGACAGTTAGCTATGATACGTTGTACTACATGCCAGTGCTTAGAAGGGAAATTGAAAGCTTGGAAATCAATATAAGTACCGACACGGGTGAACTTGTACCATTCGAGTTTGGAAAAGTGTGTGAGAAACTTCATTTTCGACGCTGCTCAACATAACTGTCCCTACCAAAGATACCACGTCAACAAGGCTGGAACCGGAATATCTTCAATCTACCACGGTGTTCCCTATCAAAGGGGGCACGGGATGGGAAGTTTTTTCAGAGGCCTTTTCAAAAGCGTCGTACCGTTGCTGAGTAGCGGCGCTAAAGCCATTGGAAAACAGGCGCTTCATACGGGTATCGACGTGCTCTACGACGTTACCTATCAATGGTGTCCTTTCAAAGAGGCCATACGGCAACGTGTTGGCGAGGCTGGAACAAACTTGAAACGCAAATCTGAAAAGAAGATCAACACGCTGATGAACGACTTCGGCTATAAAGAGCGTCGTAAGAAGTAACGACGTCAGTCTTCTGTTGTCGCCCGACTAAAAATGTCAAGAAAGAAGCTGTAGATATTTTCAGCTGAAATGTTGTTTCTACACCCCCATTCCTGCGAGTGTGCCAGCAGTAAACTCGATCTCTTTTCCGTGTCACCCACTCAAACCAGTCTTGAAAGTGGGCAATGGCTTCAGTACAAATCTGTCTCTTCCCTTACCGATGATTCACCCATAGAATTTACCGTTACTGGACAAGGCGAGTTCTATATCGATCTTTCAAAGACTATGCCATATATCAGGGCGGCCATCATGAAACCCGACGGTGGTGCTTTCACAGAGGTGGATAAGTTCGCACCCGTCAACAATTGGTTGCATTCGCTATTCACACAGGTGGATGTGTTTTAAAACAAAAAATTAGTCTCAGCGCCCAGCAACACGTATGCCTATAAAGCGTACATTGAGACGCTGATCAATTACAATAGTGAGGCCAAAATAACGCATTTGAATTGCTGTCTGTGGTTCGCAGAGACCCCCAGAACCTTTGAGGAGGCTAACGTGACCAACAAGAGATTTGAGGCCCATCGCAGTCTCACCGCAAAAAGTAAGACGTTGGATCTTTTGGAATATCTACACGGTGACGTGTTTAACCAAAAGAAATACCTTTTCAACGGCACCGAACTCAGAGTCAGGTTGGTCCGTTCCCGTGACGGGTTCAGTCTTATGGTGGTCCCTGAACTCCCTCACTTTAAAGTTCACATCGTTGAAGCAGGCCTTCTAGTGCGACGTGTTACAGTAGCACCTTCTATACAGTTGGTACATGCCAAAGCATTAAACGTAAGCCGCGAAAATTATCCCATCACCCGTGTGGAAGTAAAAACACTCACTATTCCTACGGGCGTGCAAGGGAAATCACTGGACAACGTATTCACCGTACAGTTACCCAAACGATGTATCGTGGGATTTATATCAAACGCCGCGTTCAATGGAGACGCCACCAAGAACCCGTTCAACTTTCAAACCTACGGCATGAACCATTTCTCACTGTGTGTGGACTGGGAACAAGTACCGTCAAAACCGTTACAGCCCTATTTTTCAAACGGACACTATGGCATGTCCTACCACACATTGTTTTCTGGAACGGGTATCAATTTCATGAACGAAGGTAGTGACATCACACGAGAAGCCTTCCTTAAGTGATATCATCTCATGGCTTTCGAGCTCACACCTAATCTGTAGGCCCACATGACATCGCATTGGAATTTGACGAGGCACGGGTCTCTGAGCATCGAAGTGAGCTTCACTAGCGCTCTCCCCGAAACCGTCAACGGTATAATCTACGGAGAGTTTTCCATCATCATCACCATTGACAAGGACAGAAACGTTGTGACAAATTATGAAAGTTAATATAAACGCTTTCCCAACCGCTTACCCCCTCACTTAAACCATGGACGTCATTGTGGATTTCCAGAGATTTATCGAAGACAACAAAGAATTTATCGCCAAGGAACTGAGGAACTGTTTGCGGCACATTACTTCAACATGGCGTGTTAAAACCCCCATACGCTATCGAGAAACTTTCCACAGATGCCAGAAAAAAATCCGACTGTATAGTCAACAATCTGCACGGGATCTAGGTGATGTGGATTACAGCCTGCTCGAATCTCTCATCTCCCGTGCCACAACGCGTACAGAAACCGTCTACGTCAAGGGTTCAGAAAAGAAAAAGATTCTAGTCAGATACATATCTACACCCATCGTAGATCTGTACGACCGAATTTGTTCGTCACTGAAAACACTTAAATTGGGCCGCACCATGTGCATGGCACATAGTTCTGTATGGAATTTCTGTCCGGCCTCTATCGTCTGGAGATTTCGAGATTGGATGATTGAATATGGACAGGCACACCATAAGACGTGCGCTGAAAACAAACCCGTGGTTCCGTTCTGTATGGTCGGATGTTTTCCCTGCTGATCAACTACCCGCAAGAATAGCACGGCCTGCCACTCTAGTCATCAACACCGTTCCACACACCAAGCCTGGGACGCATTGGGTTGCCCTCTTTATCGACAAGAATGGCGTGTGAGAATACTTTGACAGTTATGGTTTTCCGAACCATATAAAGTCACATCTGGCATTTATATGCAAAAACACTTTTAGCCCGTCCCATATCACGCTATGACTTCAAAGCGTCGCCTCAGACGTTTGCGGCCATTACTGTCTCATGTACATTCTCTATCGCACCCAGAACATTCCGCTAAAAACTTTCCAAAGCCTATTCTCGCCCACCAATCATACAGACAACGACGCAAAGTGGTGAGCTATTTCAATTGTTTTTTCAAGACTGTAGGTACATGCCACCCTTCATGAGGCCGTGTCCAAGCGGCGTGCGCCTATAAAAGGGTTGTCTCGGCGACGTGTCGCCCATAGCCCATAGGCGGTCCCAATAATTACGCGTACCGAGTTTGTGTTGGTGGCGATCCTACTAAAACAAAAACTGTATGCAAGGTTCACGGGATCACCATAAACTATGGCTACCAGCAAGACGCTAATTTTGATGTTTAGAAATCGATGTTCACTTAACAGGCTGCGTAAATCTACATACAGATACCTCAAAAAATTGTAATAAAAGGTTTTGCGACTTTATGTACCGGTTCGCAGACTCAAGTCTACCGGCAAGTGTACACCAAACGTCGGATAACCGATGATTATAATACGTTATCATTTGGGTATCAGAGTCCTTGTAAACGCATTCTCACCACGACTAAAAGGTTATCTTTTATACGGGTTGAATAATCACTTTTTTTTCTTTCACTCTAGACAGGTCCAATGACATACCATTTTTAAAAAAGATTTTAAATTTTTTTCATCTTCTTTTTCTGCATGAAAATACGAATATATTTTTTGTTGATTTATTTCTTGCAGCCGGGTTACATTTTTATATTTTTTTATTAGCAAGTACAATCCTCCACTAACCGGATTTTTTTATAGTCAATTAGTTATTTGTATATATATTTATTTAAATCAAGTGAAATACAATAAACTGATTATATATATACAATAAACTGATTATATATATATTTATTTATTTTAATTCTAGTCAAATATAATAAACTGATTTTATATATATTTATTTGCTTTTAAATTGAAACCATCTCTATGTATATATTATATTGAACCATCCTTCTTTTATATTTAGTACAGAGGCCACAATTCCCAACATGTATAAA
This sequence comes from Timema monikensis, assembly GCA_902151445.1. Taxonomy (NCBI): domain Eukaryota; kingdom Metazoa; phylum Arthropoda; class Insecta; order Phasmatodea; family Timematidae; genus Timema; species Timema monikensis. Next base: position 68,316 of record CABFVZ010003392.1, on the reverse strand, counting down.
TATATTTATTGTAAATATTCCCATTATACTTTTCATTGTGTGTAAATAAATATTCAATGTATACTTTTCAAGATTGTAAATAAATATTGTAAAAAACTGTTATGTTTGTGTTTTAACTTCTACACCCAATTCTCCCTCCTATTCTTAAAATACAAGTTCATATAATTATAAGCTCAGTCTCAAATATTTTGGACAATTTGAAACATCTATTTTCGGACAGCATAAGGGGCCCTTCCGAATGTGAAAAGTCACATTATGTGGCAGACTTTATCCGTCATTTGTTCACTATATGATACGTTAAATTTGATAAAATCACATGGTATTGTGCATTTTGGCAACCGGGATTCGAACAAGACGGGGAAAGTCTCCGCGTCATATTCTTTAAGGGTTTGCCAGAAATGGATGACACCTCTAATCACTCTCCACAGCTGATTATCCTGGACGACCTGATCCGTGAAACCAACCAAGTGGTCGTCGATCTTTTTACCAAAGGATGCGAACATCAAAATATTAGCTTCATGTACCCTACAAAAAATATATTCCTACAGGGCAAGCGCCAAAGAGACATTTCCTTAACCTCACATTATATCGTGCTTTTTAAAAATCCCAGGGAGAAACCTCAGATTCAACAAATTTGCACGCCAAGTATGTTCTGAAAATCCCCGGATTTTCAAGAGGCTTACGCTGATTCTACAAGTACTCCTCACCGGTATATATTGTTAGTGTTTCTATTTTATTTTTATTGGCCGTAATATGTTCCATTAAATTCAATGGTCCCTTCTTTAAATTTTCTTGTTTTTCTGCCTTAGCTCTGTCGAATTTTTCTCCCGTTAATACTTTTTTGTCTAATTTATTTTGCCTGTACTAACAAATCTTGATGACATGTCACTAATTGGTCATATTTTTGCTTTAAATAACCAAATCTCTGCACACAAGTCTCCCTACTCTATTCGATTTTTCACTTAGTTCTTTATTAATTTGTTCTAGTTTAGCATCTAATTTCTGATTGGTTTCTGCTATTATTTCCTGTTTAGTTGCATTGCTTTCTGCTAATATTTCCTGTTTAGTTGCATCTATTTTTCATTCTATTTCCCTAATATTTTCTAATCCTAGTTCCCTTATTTTTTCAAATAAAAGGTTGAAAAGATCTGCCTGTTCAAATTTTTGTTCTTCCCTTTCTTCCATTAAGGTTATAATTCCCCTACACTTTGATTCATCATTTGAATGACTACCTCTCCCCTTTTACTGCCTCATCAGAGCTAGCCCCTTCTTTTTCTGGTTCAACATTTGCCCTAGTTTTGAATCGATCTAGTCTTTCATTTTCCTCATCGATCAATGGCATTGTGTCTTCATCGTCATATTTTACAGGTTCTCATATTCTTCCTCTGCCATGTTTTAATTATTGTTTTCCCTTAATTTAAATCATTTAAAAAAACATACTGTTCCACCCCCAAAATACACGATTGAAATGACATAATTTTCAATGAAATAAATTTAAGTAATTGTACATAGTTTCTGTTGATCACTTATCTGTTAACCTCTTCCTTGTCCTCGGTGCCACCCCCACTCTACGTCCTTGATGATGCGCTGCCTTCAACTGTCCTCCGTGATGTACTGCCTCCAATGGTCCTCTGTGCTTCTGCTATTGTAGGTGATGCGTAGCTTCCATCTGTCCTCGGCGCTGCTTCATGCTGTTATTGTAGGTGATACACGGCTTCCAATTATCTCGGGAAGGTATTTCCTGCTGCTATTGTAGATGATGAGCAGCTTCCATCTGTCCTTGACGTTGCTAATCTCGGTTATGCACCTCTAGTTATCTCGGAGATTCGTGATTTGTGGTATTTCGTACCCTAAATTTGAGACGCCATTTAAAAAACATTATTGAATTAATCGCCCCGCGATGGACGCCATTTATAACTTTATGCTATTGATGATAATTTCCCCGTGTTTGGGCGTTAATTGTACCATTATAATAGACAATTATTAGGTTAGATGTGATTTTATTTTAATATCGCTATTATCTTGAACGTAAAACTGATCATGTCGTTAACAATTTCGAGATGCGACTAATAAATAACACGACCGTACGTATCGAAGGCTGGAGTGACAGACACAGTCACAGTGAGGGTGCTATTGTCAGGGCTAGTGAGCCAGTGCACATTTATTTCACCACGCCTAGTATATAACTCGCCTCGAAAGAACTTTCTAGAAGGTGGTGTTAAAAAAATTTAAAATAAAAAACCTATCTGGATGGCAGTAGAATTTCCGAGAGCCGGAAGCTGCCTCAAATTACATTTTAAAATTTCTATTCAATATTTCCAGAACAGGAAGTTATTATTTATTAAAAACCTTAAATTATAATATTATCTCTACTAGCGTCATGCACTCTGACGTTACTTATCAGTGGCTCATGCCTTCTTAGAAGAAGAAGAAGTGCTTAAAGCACCTCGTAATATATTATAAAGTTCAAATAAAATTAAATGCGTTTATAAAATTAGGACAATATTATTGTCAATGCTTTCACATATTCTTTAGGGGCAAGACAGTAACATTACAACCATGAGTCCAAAAACGCTGAAGAAGGACCTTCTGCTATGTGTGATGTATCGCATGAATCCGCAGCAACGTGTCGCATTGCCGAAATTGGCCGACAAGAATTTGATTGACATTATTTGCGAGCGTGCCAACAACACTTTTAAAGGGCGGGTGCCGTTGAAAAATTCTTAGAAGATAAAGTTACGTACTCACAAGCAGGTGTCGTGCAAGCTAGTAAAACGGGGAGAGTGCTTGAATAAAAAGAGGCTACTGCTCGTTCAGAAAGGAGTAGCGTTCTAATCGTTACTTTTAGCCACTTTAATTAGCGGTTTCCTCGGTTCCTTATTCAACAAGTAGATAATGGAACACACGTAAATGATTATATTGGTGTCCTCTGAACCATTACACCATTACGAGCAACACCACCAAAAAATGGCATCGGCCACAAATCTAGTGGTTTCCGAGTTGGACAAGGAAACGGAAAATATCCTTGCTTCAAAACTTGACGACAAGTCTAAATGGACTTTATACTAACAAGTTTTACAGCGTTACCTGCACTTTATTAAACACCCTCCGCCATCTGAAAATACTACCACTACCCCTGAAGTGTCTGTACTTCCCAATCCCTGCTGTACTTAATACCGTACCAGCACAGGAACGTAAAAATGACGAACTTTTATTAAAAAATCTTATTTCTCGAGGTGGAATCTCTTGGGACTCAAACGGAGTAGTGAGTATTCAAGATAGGCCTCTCCGGGTATACAATATGGTGATTTAGGTCAATGATCTGGTCAGAGCAAGAAGACACAGTGAGCCGTCTGGGTTGTGAGAGTTTCTTACGCCGCTGCGAAAAATAAACGGTCCAAAAGAATTTATTTTACATACGAAACGTTTGGAGGCCATTAGAGATCCAACGACCGTACCACATCCACTTACACCGTCGAAACGCCCTAAGAAGAAGAAACTGAAGAGGGTGGATGAAAACAGTTGGGTGCCGTTCAGAGATTATTTCCCCGTTTAGTTGACATCTACTACGACCCTTCTCATTCTGAAGCCTTTGCAAGGTTGCCATCGCTCATAAGGTCTCCAAGAATGATCCCGAAAAAGTACGAAAAGGGCTTCGTGCGCTGGACGATTATACCCTAAACAAACCGGCGATAAAAAAGTTTCCACGCAAGAAGTACGTGGTGTCAATCATTGACGATCTCTTGCAAGCCGATCTCAACGATATGTGAAGTCTCAGAAAGTACAACGACGGTGCAGTGTACTTGCTCACCGTCATTGACGTGTTTAGCAAGATGGCCTGGGCGAAGACTCTTCCATCCATGACGGGGAGTGTCGTTAAAGGCGCATTTCGGGACATCTTTAAACAAAGTGGTCGTAAACCTCTAAGTTTAGAGACGGACAAGGGGACAGAGTTCACGGTACGTCTAGTCCAAAAAGTTCTCAAGCAAGAAGGTGTGCATTACTACACCACTCATAATCCGCACGTGAAGGCAAGATACGTGTAACGATTCAATAGAATTCTGAAAGGATGCATGTGGCGCTACTTTTCCAAAAACAACACGTATTGGTATGTGGACTTCCTTCAAGATCTAGTCAACGCTTACAACGCCACAAAACATTCCAGAATCAAGATGGCGCCATTCGACATTTCAAAAACTAATATGCTTCAAGTCAGAGATAATCTGTACGGCAAAAGATGTCCAAAATCAAATAGTAAGTCGAAAATAAATGTCGGTGACACGGACCGTATTAGCAAATCCCAAATACTGTTTGAAAAGTGCTACGAAAGCAATTGGAGCGAAGAGATTTTCAAAGTCTGCAGTGTCGTATTGTGACTACCTGTCGTCTACAGACTGACCGATATTGATGGCGAGGAGGTGGAGGGGACGTTTTACGAACCAGAATTGTAACGCGTACGTCTTCCCGAAACATTTAAAGTTGATAAAATATTACGTGTCAAGAGTAAAGGCGTCAGAAGGAAGTATTCGTGCAGTGTAAAGGTTACCCCGCCAAGTTTAATTCATTGATTCCTGCCAGTTAAGTCAGCGCTCTACCATGAAGGACCAGTTTTACATCGATTTGCCGAGCGACAGCTCTATGTGATATTTCCCGAAAACTACCCTAACAAATTTCACCACGCAACTTCCTCACCGTCTTACATTTGAAGGCCAGTAGGAAGTTGTTCTGGCTGTATTTCAATAGCCGTGCTCATTCACCAAAGTAACTGAGGTCCAAAATATTGTATGCTACAACAGGGTGGACGCTAAAAGCGTGAAACAAATATTCAAGGGTCATATCCCTCCTGGAAACTATACCACTATCCATGAATTGATCAAAACTCTAAACGAATTAAAGGCGTTTAAAGGGGATTCTGGAGTTTTATTCACGTACACAAACCCCAACAAAAAGGTGGACGTTTTCTCTTCTTTAACAAATATACAGCTCTTGACTCTATCAAGTCAACTAAGTCTACAGATCGGTTTCGATCCTTTGACTAATATGATCAAAGTCCCAAATTCATAGTATACTACCAACATTTTACTCGGCTTGCCCTAGCAAATGTACATCTACATGGATATCGACGATTATCAACTCGTGTGTGACATTGTGGCACCACTGTTACGTATCGTCGGTATCAATAACAAAAACTATCTCTACGGTACACATAAGACAATTAGCTATGATCCGTAGCACTACATGCCCATGCTTAGAAGGGAAATTGAAAGCTTAGATATCAATATAAGAACAGACACTGGTGAACCTGTACCATTTGAGTTTGGAAAAGTGTGCGTGAAACTTCATTTTAGAGGCTGCTTAACAGTAACTGTCCCTACCAAAGATACTACGTCAACCAGGCTGGAACAGGTATATCTTCGATCTACCATGATGTTCCTTATAAACGAGGGCATGGGATTGGACATTTTTTAATGGCCTTTTCAAAAGCGTCGTACCATTGCTGAGAAGTGGCGCTAAATCTATTGGAAAACAGGCGCTTCATACGGGTATCGACCTGCACTCCAACGTAAATAATCAGCGTCGTCCTTTCAAAGAGGGTCTATGGGACCGTTTCGGCGAGGCTGGAACTAACCTTAAACGCAAGGCGCAGCAGAAGATTGACACATTGATTACCAGTGCAGGCTATAAAGGGCGTCATAAGAAGCACCGCCGTCAGGCTTCTGTCGTTGCCAAGCGTAAAAAGCTCAAGAAAGAAGAGTTAGATATTTTCAGTCGAAATGTCATTTCTACACCTTCATTCCTGTGAGTGTGCCAGCAGTGAACTCGATCACTTTTCCGTCCCACCCACAAAAACCGGTCTTGAAATTGGGCAATGGCTCCACTACAAACCTGTCTCTTCCCTCACCGATGATTCGTCCATTGTATTTACCGTTACCGAAAAGACGAGTTCAATATTGATCTTTCACAGAATATGCTCTATCTCAGGGCTCCCATAGTGAAATCCGATGGTGGGGCTTGCACAGAGGTGGATCAAATCGCTCCCGTCGCCGTCAGTATATTTCACGAAAATGTGGGAAAACTTATTTTAAATTAAAACTCCCTAATCGATAGCTCATTAGCATAGTTAGTCCGATATGATTATATGGTAAGACGCGGTTGCCGCGAGCGGTCCTCCTCCTCACCCAGGAGGTGGGTCAGGAAGATAGCTCGCTCAGATACCGGAGTGATACGCTATACGTGGTTTAGGGAGGGCTGCATAAAAACCCGCCGGTGCGGTGACCCATGGCCATGCTGTGTAAGAACGGTCCATCTGGGGTCCGGACATACCCTTCGTGGGATACGCTCCCCTCATGGTACCTGAAAAATTTCCCTAAGTGTCGTCTGGTGGCAGTTGGGTCATTCGGGTAAACCTAGTGCTCCGCTCTCGGCAGTGCCCTTCCATCAATTCCTGGACGTAGGTCCGTCTACCACGGTCTCTGGACCTCCAGACCGGTTCTCCGAGGCAACCGGCCAGATCGACGTCTTTTGGTTTCACTACCGACAAAAATAGAGACAGAAATGACTCCCTCTATCGCCCAATTGGGACCTCTTTCTTCAACGCCACACATAAGTAATAGACTTTTCGCAGCGCAACCACGGATTCAAGGAGCAAGTGACGCTAAAACGAGCCCGGGAGAACATCTAGTATACGCATTCACCCGTATCCTGGGTAGGAGGGTCCCCTGCAGCTGGTGTTCACCCCGTGGGGGAGGTGGGATTCATCCGAAGGGATCAATACTAAGTCATTAACCTACGTTGCCCAGCGGGAACCTTGTGGAGGTACCCACCCTGGCCCTTCTTAAGGACCGCCTCCGTATGATGAATTTAATGTCAAAGTATGCAAGCAATTCTAAAGTTGCAATTTAAATTTTGAAAAGTTGAGCCCTAACAATAATCCTCTAACAAGAGCAAGCTGAGCCCTAGTCCCTAACCTGTCCTAAACTGTCCCCATTAAAAAAAACTCCAACACCAATCTCACGCCATCACCCCAACTTATTCTATACTTAATCTACCGTGTAAAAGAAAACATAATTAATAACTATTCTATGACCTGAAAAAGAAAACTTTCTTTAATTATCTAACTACGATACCTCTCCGTTATTTCTTCTTTCCTATAACCGTGCAAACCTCAGGAAGCACGTTAACTTCCTAGAATATCTCACAATCGCCGTCCGTGCAAGCTGCTCCCCAACCTCCAACCTAAGTATTCTTCTCTCTCCCTCGAAGCGCTCGCAGGACAGCAGCACATGCCCAGTGTCCTCGTAAGGTCCACAGGCCTCGCAGACCAGGTTCTCCTTCAGCCCTTAGCCGTGCAGATTCTAGTTGAAGTTGCCATGTCCGGTGAGTAGCTGAGTAACATAGTGATTGGTACCGACCAATCACTCTTCATCCTATCCTGCACAGAGGGCCAATAACAGTGAGTTTATCTGCCTTTGGTGGAACTGTCCCATCTCACCTGCCAGGTGGCAAGTGAATCCCGCCGCGCGTTCCTCCTCTCTTCCTCCAGGTTTAGGCCATTCTTCTTCACCCAGTGGTGCCCAGCCCTCTCTCTAACGATTAGGTCGATCGGCTACACTCCTGCAACAATAGTCAAAGCATCGTAAGAATCTGTGTTATACCCCTTCGTAACAGCGAGAAGCGCAAACCTCTGTGGTCGAAGCAGGATGATCTTGCTGTTGTCTACCTCGATACGGTGCTGCCACACCGTGCATCCGTAGGTCAGTACAGACTCTACCAGGGTCTTGTACATCCTTCGTAGCGTTGCGAAGTCCAGTCCCCAGGAGGTCCTCAAGACTTGGATGAGTCTCCCGAACGCCGCCTTCGCCACTCCCACAACCATCCTGAAATGATCGTTAAAAAACAAACCCTCATCTAATAAAACACCCAGATACCTGTTAACCCTTACGTATCCTATGTGCGCACCACCCATGCGCACCGTGGGATGCCTCATCGCCGAAAGCCTTCCCTTGAGCAGAGTCATCCTTGTCTTCTCCCTCGAAAAGGTGAGTCGAGCCTTAACTCCCCACAAGAGCACCATATCAACTGCGTTTTCCACCTTCGACTCTAGCTCGATCCTAGTGTCACCGTTGATGAGTAGAATACCGTCATCTGGATAAGCATAACAACTGACTCCGTCTCTGAAATTCAATTTAAAAAATCGTCAAAGATCAATAGCCATAAGGCCGGACACAGTACTGACCCCTGGAAGCAGCCCTGAGACAGGATCTTCATGAACTCCGTCTGCTTCGTATAAAGCCAGGCCGTCCTATGCCTGAAATAATCCCTTACTACCTCATACATGTTCTTCAGTCATCCCGTTATTTTCAGGTTCTCAAGGATCCCCGGCCACCAGGCGCTGTAGAAGTTGCCCGAGATGTCTAAGTAGATAGCCAGCACGTGCCGACAGTTGCTCTCGGAGAAGTCTTGAAGGACCCTCTCCAGAGAATCCACGGTGCCACCCCCGAAAAGAAACCCATTTTGCCGTTCATCAAACACATCATATACCTGTATGTATTCACAGAGCATCAAAGCCAGAATTCTCTCCATCACCTTGCCGATCACGTTGAGCAAATTCAATGGCCGGTAATACTTGGGGCCCGTCGGATGCCGTTCCGGCGACTTCAACAGAATACTCAGCTCTCCTGCCTTCCACGGGTCGGGGAAACGGCCCTCCAGCAACATCTAGTTGGCGATAGCCAACGATAGCCAAAGCTCCAGGACTTCTTCACGATCTCTAACGTTAGAAGATCCAAACCAGAGGCCTTTTTGTTACGGCAACTACGGAACGCGTCATGCAGCTCCTCCCTATCGAAGATCGGAACGTCCTCTCCAGCGTTGTCCTCCATCACCTCAGCTCTTAGGGCTTAATGTCTGACGGTGTCCCTGGCAGGGTCATCATCTGGAACAATGACCCTCAACACCGCCCTCGCAGTTTGAGCAGCATCATCTGTAACAAGACGATCCACTCTCAGCCCATCCACGACATCCACCTGCCGTGCCTTATCCATGGCAAGCTGTTAAACCAAGTACCACGGGTCCCTGTTACCTGTGCTGGAGAGGAACCCTCTCCAGCTTTCCTTCTTGGCTCACCTCACCGCCTAAACGTAGTTGTTTCTCGCCATGGCGTTTGCCCGTTCAGCCTCTGCGTCCTGTCTCCTCCTTCTCCTGGCTCTAGCGACCTCCTTCTTCTTTCTAAGCATCTCCGGAGTCCACCAGTTGGCCCTCTTCTCGAGCTTCCTAGCCCTTGGAATCGAGTGGTCAGAGGCAGATCTCATGCCCTCCGTCAGGGCTCTCGCTCTTCCATCGATGTCATCGATGTCCTCGATCCCCTCCATCTCTGCCCTGAGTTCTCACTGATATTTCCTCCAGTCAGCGTGGGCTACACACGATCTTGTCCTAGGGCTACTGGTACAGGATCTTCATTCCGAGCGTCACCCATCTCGAAGGAGATGAGATTATGATTGCTGCTGCTACCATCTGAAACAGTCCAAATCCTTATTAAACTCCCCACCCCCCTCGTCGTGAAGGTCACGTCGATGTTAGTGCCTCCACCAACCACCTCATCGTAGGTCGTCAGCTACGACGGCTCGTTGATGACTATGAGGTCCTTCTCCGCTAGAAGGCCTCCAGTACCGCACCTCTGTCATCCGTAGCTCCACTGAACCATAGCACCGACTTGGCGTTGGAGTCCACCTTGACGATGACTTTCCTCCCTCTGAGCGCTTGCAGCACATGCCGGAGATGGCTGATGTGTAGCTCGATGGGGTCTCTATGCCTGAAATAACAAGTCACAAAATCACATACCCAGCCCCTTCCGGTGACCTGGACACAGGTACAATACTCATTGGACAGGTGAGCTAGAAATAGTACTCCATACTCAGTCCATGCGATGTATAACGCACTAATGACCTGGTACTCCGTCCTCGCGAAGACCATCCTTCCTCCCTCCAACTAAGGATGACCCCGTTCCGGGAATAGGGCTCCTGCAGAGCCAGAAGATTTGTCCCCTCCTCCGCGATGGTCCTATTCATCTCGTTGGTGAACAGTTTGGACCGTATAGCGCTAAGCTGCGAACATTTAAACATAATTGGTGCGATTAATCCCGTTTTGCACAGTCCATGCGTAGGCATGGCAGTCATGGTCACTCACCCCATGTAAATGAGGCTTACCAAACCTCATGCAATTTGCGCACGCTAGCGGGGAGTCCTTCTTCGGGTAGGCAGCACGGGAATGCTCACCAGCGCATGGCGAGCAGATCTCCGTTGGAAGCCTTGCTGAAATTTGAGATGTGGCCGAAACTCTGGCACTTGTACCACCGGGAGACCGAGTTGTAGTCCTTGAAACTACAGAAGCTCAACTGAATGTAAACTACTTTTAAGCTCCTCAGCCTGTTCCTGATCTCCGGGGCACACTCCAGGAGCCAGTGGTTGTCGGCGGTTTTCTTCTGGCCGAGTCTGAATCGCTTGCCGAACCCCTTGTCGAACTCTTCCTTGGACATCTCCCCATCGAAGTTCTGGGCACGGATCGCCTCCCTCACCTCCTCCTCTGACGGGTCCCTAGGCACATCATAAATGAGAACCTTCGGATTAGTCACCTTCTTGTTCTCGACCCTCAGACCCTTAGACTTTATCTGCTACTTCAGGACGGCCCTTGACCGCACGTCCTTATTCTCCATCAGGACTCCACCCTTCCCGATCTTCCGGACGTTGCGGACCTTGATGCCCACAGCCCCAGGGTTGACAGAACTCAGCAGCATCTCCTTCGTCTGCTGGCTAGTCTGGGTCGAATCCCTATCCTCCAGGAAGAAGAATATTGCCTTAGGTCTCTCCAATATCTTTTCGGTCCTCCCAGTTAATTTAGGAGTCCTTTGGGACCTGGGTGGTGCCGGTCCTCGCTGCCCAATCACCTTCGTGTCGTAGCTCATTCCAGTAACCTCCATCGTTTCTTCTCGTCCCCTCCCCGCAGCAACCCTGGAGGCAGAGAACAAATCTCCCCCACATTCCCTAAACACTCTCATCACCTCCTCGTGCATATGCTCTCTTCCCTTAAGGTGGCCCTTCAGGAAGGCCAACTCTCCAGAAAGGGTCTCCAGGCAGTCCCCGATCTCAGCCAGGTTGGACTGGAGGGTCTCCACCTGCCTGACGGTGACTGCCCTCTTCAACTTCACAAGGGTGGTGATCAGCCTCTCCAGGTCGGCCATGCACCACTGGCCCCTGGACCCAGCGGAGATTCCGTCGGTCTTCATCCTCGAGACGACCTCCATTTTCCCCTCGTCATCACTGATACTCCTCTTCCTACTACTTAGCCCCTTCAAGCTCAGCCCCAGTGGTGGTGTCCCGGGTACGAAGGTCAATGGCGGGAAGTCCATTCGGTCCAACCGGACGACCAGGGAGGCCTACGCCCCCACCAACGTCACAAATGTTGGCGTCTCATACCCTCTCACAGTCTTGGATAACATCACAAGACCTGAAGGCAACTGAAAACACAGAAAAACAACACAGCAGCACGAACGATGGAAAAAACCTGATAAATACCGGACAGCAAGCTTATAACAATAGAATAGACCCTAAGCAATCAATACACCACCTAGACTTCAAGAGTTTCCGAACAAGTGGGATAAGAAAAAATTCTAAGTCCCAAGATCACAAAAACTAGAGTAACTCAGCTAAATCATAACCAATTTAAATAAAACCTTCTTTAACACACTCCTACTACCAACATACAACTTTAAACTACGTGACAGTAAAAACCTAAAATCAATAGGAACAATAATGTGAACAAATACCTCTTTGATGAGCCTGCAAGAGAGCAAAAAGTTAAGAGTCCAAAATCGCCAAAATCAAACTATCTCAGAAACTAATATATAAAATTTAACGAATCCTACACTAAAATCTGCCTAGTAACACTGTGCAACTTTAATTTAAAAAAATTAAACCTTATATCCTAAAAAAACCTATTATTTAACAATTCATATCTGTCAACACAAGAAAAATTCCTAAGTCCAGAAACACACAACAGTGAATATATCTCAAAAAATACTTTATCGAATTTAACAGTTCTTACTTCAAAACACTCCTACCACTTTTCTACAGCTTAAAATTAAGTTAACACATCCTCTATAATGAACCAATAAAGAAATATAAACAAATACTTTGTTGAAGTGACTGAAACAGACAAAAATTTAAGTCCAACAACAACAAAAAATAGACCTATCTCAGCTAAATATTAACCATATCTAACAATTTCTTTACTAAAACCTTCCTACCTTCAGTATGAAACTTTAATCAAAATGAAAAACCTCTCTAAAACCTCAATCTACCTAACAATTTCCAAACTACCTCTGCAATGGCCTAAAATGTTAAAGTCCAAAAAATCCTAATTATTGAGATAACTCTCTAACTATCAAAAATATCTGACTGAAACTTTACAAAAACATTCCTAATAACCCAATACTACTTTTAAACTAACAATAAATCCCTAACATAACACCAAATATTAGTTTTATTCAAAACAACCCAAATATCAGAAATCTAGCCAATTACTCCTGTAATTGAACACAAATTAATCGAAAAAATCCCTAATAAACACCCAATTAAATTTTAACCCTCTACAAAATATTACCTCAGCTACCTGAAATCACCTAGAACACTCCCTAACTCAATCCCTAAAATTTAAATTTAAATTCAAAATTTGACCCACTTGGGAAAATTCTAAGTCCTGCAGCACACTAAAAACACAAATTAATCGCAAATAACACGAAACGAAGCACTCAGAAACACTTATCCCCACTATTTGTGGGGTTGAAGACCCCCTAAGAATAAAATTAACCCCTAATTCCCCAAAAATATACATAATCTCACAATTTTAACAGCAACTAGCGTGTGATTCAAGATGGCGGTGGAGCGGATTATCCAAGTTACTATTTATTCAATCAGAAGGACACGAATTAAGCCAAAATTTCACCTAGACCTAACTGAACATTTATTAAACAGAATAAAACACAATTTAGAGAACAAGAAAGAAAAGTAGCGCTGAAAAGCACTTTTAAAACCGGAGCAAGTAAAATACCTTATAGCCAGTGATTCAAGCTTGCAAGAATGGCCACAAAAATAGGGACATTCCGAATAGCATAACTCCAGTTCCCATTGAAGACCCCCCACCCCCCCACAGGGGACTTTCCAGCTACACCGTCCATAGGCACATTGGTATTTCACAGTGCAACCACTTTTACCATAGGGATGGAACCTTTTCGTCGGACATGGACCGTAGTCCCTTAGTGCTATTCTGGTTTACTCGGGCACCCGACAAATCCAGGCCCAGCCCTCCCATGCCAGACCTGCCTTGGGTTACTTGGGAAACACCCCTCCTACCCTCACTGTGAATATATGAGGGTAGGAGTTGTACCTTCCTAGTGATCGCCCAATCACGAGGGGGTCAGGAACTCAGCCTCCGGACAGTTGCCTCCTTCGTTCTACTCACTTCCCCCATCTTGTGCTCACTGCCCCAAACTTTGCCTTTCCCCCCTTCAAGACATTCTTTACGAGAATAACCATCCGGAGTTGCCCAGCGGGGACCTCGTGGAGGTGTCCTGACCAGGTATCTCCGCAGCGCGGTTTCGCACTACTAACAGCTTAGTGCATGTCCAGGAGCCCCGGTCCTCACATACAGATGATCTCTCGGGGTCTTAACTATGCCCGGACTCCACCGTCCGGACACATTGCCCAGGGCCACCCCAATCGGATTTTCGGAGAATTGTCAGTACCGGGAGGTGGCAAAGACTGTCTAATGCTCACTTATATAAAGCGTGCGCGGGCCCAGAGAGCGTCCCTGCCTCCGCACGTTGAGCAGGTGCCTTACGCCTGAGCACCGTGACCCCAAACACTGTGACCCCCCAAAATAGGGACATTTATTTTGATTTCTAAAATTTATTTTCCTATTTAATGGTCTGGCATCTTACAAATATAAATCCAGGCCATTTTATTCACAAACTTTTCACAATTTACTTATATCAATTGTTTCAATTTTATTTACATCTAACAGGTATAGCACTTAACCTGTATTTTGAGAATACAAACTTACTCTCCTTCAGTTGGTCAGCCCCGGGTGTATTACTTCCCCAGTACCCTCTCCCACTGGCCATTCCTCCAGACAGTGTATCTACCATGCCCAACGGAGAACCCAGAGGAGGTGGGCATCCCCCTATCCGCCACCTGGGGATGCGCCCTATTGAAGTTGGTGTTCCGTCTACTTCATAGCATCACCACTTCTGTGCCCCACCCCTTTAAGATAGTTGTAAGCTTATTTCTCCTAACCTACCCTCCCTTCTCAGTCCCTATTACCCCAATTCTAACCTAATATTAACCTAACCTAATACTAAATAATTTGCTCCCTTGAGCACTCCGGGGTAATCCATTTGTACGATGGTACAAGGGGGCTGCTAGACAGCCGCCTATTTCTATCTTGACGCAGAGGACCCCTTCTAGACCTGATATCACTCCTTGTTACCAAGAGGATGGATCTACAGCCACGGGATACACCTCTGCGTCTATTACAACTATCCTCTACCCTTCCTTGTACTCAGCTGGAATGCTGATCCTTCAGGGTACCATGGTTTCCACAAAAACCTTCCGGATTCATCAGCTGACCTGGCATCCCAGTCCGATTTTTATCTTTTTTGCAACCTCTCCTCATCCTAAATTATTTCGAATAAAAGGTTGCCATTTCCCCCCATCAAGCAACCAGCCAACTATAACCACTTCAATCGCTTCCTGATCAGACTACACCACCGTCCGCCCTAGCCCCGCTCCCCGCACTCATCACCTTCCACCTCCTTATCATTATCACTTTCCCTGTCACTGGTTTCCCCCTACCCCCCTAATCGGACCATCCATATGTTGTCTCTTTGTCTTAGTCTTCGTATATCCCTTAACAATCTTATATACTCCCATAGGCCTTTAGTGTCGCTTCCGTAGCTAGTCTGTCCAGGAATCTCCAGTTGGTGGTGTCCCTTAGTAATCCTCCCACCAAACTTTCTTGCACTTCTTGTTGGTTCGGCCTTCTGATCTCCACCGTTCGGGCACACTCTAATACCACATTCTACGGAGTACCCACTTAACCCCACTCACACGCTTACGACTCGACCGGTCCCATCCTCCATAAGGATTTTGGACATGGTCCCTTCCCTGTAATCAACTTGACTAGACCCTGGTAAGGTTCCAGATGCACATTATCAACTCTTTCAACCACATTAGGAAAGAGTTGATACGTTCTCCTTCCAGTTTAAATATCCTCCCAGTGTCTTTGCCATTCCCTCCACAGCGAGATTTCTGCATCAGCAGATGCTTCCACCTCTTGTGAGGTGAATATCTTGACCCTGTCCAACTTATTATTTACCATCCAGTAACCTAACGTCTTTTTTTACCAGGATATCCAATGGCCAGATACCCAGGTCCACACACAACACGTCCGTTTCCACAGTCCGATAGGCTCCCGAAAGTTCCAGGAGGACATTCCTTTGAATGCTCCTGACAGCCCTAGCTGACACAACATTGTTTAACCTAAGGGCCCAGACACATGACGCATATCACACAATAGAGAGCAAGATCACCTGATGGTATAGTTTAATTACTCGCATAGGCAGATGGAAACTCCTTTGCCCAATGATCACTAATTTATATATTACCCTCTGTGCTCTCCCTGTCACTTCCTCAATGTGCGCCGTAAAATTACTATTTTCATCAACTGTGACTCCCAGATACCTAACCATTCGACATCATCTCAAATTCCTTCCCTCCAACTTAATTGCGGGATCTCTCGCCATTTTCCCCTTAAAAAACATGTACGTTGTCTTCGCCGTTGCCATCTTCAGTTTGAAAATGTTAGACCATCACCCCAGTCTATTAAGAACCAAATTGGCTTTCTCCCATAGACACCTTGATCTACCCTCTATTATGATGAGAAGGTCGTCTGCGAAGGCAACTAGTTCATGTGTTTTGGGAAGGACTTCTAACTCCTCCAATCCCAGCTCAAGTCCCACATCCTAGAATAGCGGCCCACATACAGAGCCCTTGGGACATCCCTTAGTCAATTTCTTTTGTACACTGTATCCCGGACACCTCAAGGTAGCGTACCTGTCCCGAAAATATTCCTTCAAACTCCTATACAGATTTCCTGGGTATTGCAATTCCCGTATCCGATTAAACAGCTCTGGCCACCATAGATTGTCTAACGCCCCCAAGATGTCCACAAACACGCCCAATACATAATTGTCCACAGCCAAGATCTACCTCTTCGAAAGCCATACTGCTGCTGGTGGATGCCCACCCCTGTCCTGTGCGCTAGGAGACTTTCGCACATTATCTTCTCCTGGAGTTTCCCACGCGTATTTATCAGTCAGATGGGCCTATATGACTTAGAAAGAAGAGGATAATTATCATCCCCCTTAATCAGCACTATTACCTCGCTCTGCTTCCAGACTTTCGGGACTCTGCCCTGAGCGAGGCATTCGTTTAGTAAGCCCACAAGGTAGGGAGCTATGAGGTCCACCATCATTTGTAGCACCTCGACCCATATCCCATCCGTTACAGGTGCATTCGTCCTCCCATTCGAGCAATGGTTCTGACCACCTCATCCCGACCAACCGGGTCCACACGACCCTCATTCCTTTACACGTCCTGAGTCAATGCATCTCTTAGCATCCTTTGCTCCACATTGTCCGTATCCTCCTCATCATCACGTAACAATGTCTCCATCAACAGCAGAGCAGATTCCTCCCAGTTATTCAAAGTGCTGCCATCATCTCTCCTCAACGTTGATAGCATCTTAGGTGGTCTGATCTTTCCTACTGCTATCCTAAACGGTATTCCCCTAGGTCCTATTTTAATTTCATCTTTCACATACCTCTCCCAGCTCTTTCACTTTTCCTCCACTAACCCCTCCTCAAATACCTTTTTACTCTCCCTGTATATGCTCAACAGCACCACTTGGTCAACAGGATCCCGGCACCTTTGGTAACTCTTTTGGGACCTTCTTGCCCTAGCCCGGAGACCGTTCATTCTATCATTCAATGGTTTATTCCCAACCCTGTTATCTCCTCTAATCACTGGGATGGATTTCCTCATTGCCTCCATTAGGGCCTTTTTCGGTTCTTTCGCTTTGACGCTGATATTGTCCCCATCTCAACCGGGATTGGCAGTATCAATTACCCTCTAATTTTTCCCTAATTCGCTCTATTCATGTCATACCTTATACTTTTCCCTCTCTCATTTACATCCGCCACCCTCCCCATGGCAATATCAAACACGATTAGATTGTGATCACTTATCACAGAGTTATCAATCACATTTCATCCTTCAAATATGGCCACCAACCCTCCGTTGCATAGCGTAACATCGATGTTAATAGTCACTCCAGCGCTCCCCCTATAAGTTGGGGGATTATCCTGCTTGTTTACAATCTCCAGTCCGTGACTATAGATAAATACTTCGAGGGCTCTTCCCCTTCTACACAGTCTACCAGCATCATTCCTTCTATCCCTTCTGATTGCAATACGACTATGCCAAATAGGAGACTTACCATTGGCATCAGCAGTAACTATGAGTGGCTCCCCAGCATAAAACCTGCACAACTCTTCTAACTGATTCATGTATGGTTCTATAGGGTGCCTGAATTGAAAATACTGGTTCGCCACCCCAATCCTGCGTTGTCCAGTGCCCAGCTCAACACACGTTACCAATTGGTTACTTAGCTGCGTTATCTTGGTCACCGCGATGTCCCGATTACATATTATTACCGCACGCACTTGTATATCCCCACTCACGACTATTATGGTAATCACAGGCATGTATGGAACATTACCTCTTCGAGTGTAGGGTTCCTGTATGCATACAACTTAAAGTTTTAATTCCTCCGCTAATTTATGGATCTCCTGCAAAACGGTCTTACTTCTCATTGCATTGATTTAGCCAACTCTAATCAACCTTCTATCCGTCATGGATTGTGCCTCAATGAATATAACGCTGGCCACTCCACGTCTGGATTAAATGTTTTGCGACCAAGTGCTGCCACAAACTGTTGATAGGTACTCTCGAAACTAAATTCTTCTTCCCTCCTTTTGAACACTAGTACTATGAAACCCAGTAATCCGTCTACCTCTGTTGACAAATTCAATGACTTTAACTGAATCCTAGCAAACGATTCTGGAACCGGGAACATGATACTCCCTACCCTTTCATGGCATAACCTAACCACATGTCTGAGAGAAATATGCAGGATGTTCTTTTCTTCCATCCTAGATAGCTGCAAGTTCCTCTCAAATGTCCCGTACACCAGAGATTGGATATCTCCACATCCTAATAACCATTCCCTCCTCTTACCTTTCTCCTCTTCCATCTGACTACCCTTATTCACATACTTCCTCTCTAACCAACTCTCTTCCTCCTTCAATCCATAGCCTAGACTATTCCTTCAGAATTTCCAGTTCTGCTTAGGCTTGCTACTCCTATTCTCACTAGCTCCCTCAGTCTTGACCTGTGGCTTTTCACCCATCCTTCTCTTTGATATGTTAGGCATGACTACTTCAGACTCATCAAGGGTGTCACCTTCAGTTGAGCTATGAGCTTCTACAATGCTTACTGCTCCCTTTGCGACCATCCTATCCTGATCGACAATATGATTCGGACTTTTGATATACCCAGCATTTACCTCGCATTCAATACCCTTAGTGCTTCCCCCCTCACTTTCCCGGTCAATCGTAATCCCCTTTCCTTCTTATGGGTCCAATACTATCCTACCACTCTTACCTCCCAGTCTTAGTCCTATTTATCCTCTCCCACTTCACCATCAATCGTCTTTCCACGTGCCCTCTCAGACCTCCACTCTTCATTCCCAGCGAACCTCTTCCTGTATGCCTCCACTCTCTTCTGGTTTCTAGCTCGTTTGAACGGGGAGTTCCTTACCCTGCCCCACATCCCCACAGATTTCGAGTCTGTCCCAGTCTCGTTAAGTATGGTCAATATTTGTCTGAGTAGCTCTACAATTTCTATTAGTTGTTTATACCCCATAATCAGTACGTTATATCTGTCTCCTCAGTAGCATCTGGTGCGTCTGACACTCCCATGTGTTGGGTTTCTTACACCTTTCATACCTCTTCCTTGCCTGACACGGGATGCTTATCTCTTCCTTACTTTTGCAATCCCTGATCTTGTGCCCCACATTTCAACACCTCCCACATAGCTCCTCCTCAATTGGGCAGTGCACTATCACATTTCCCAGGTCCCTACATCTGTAGAAGTGAGTTACTACCGTGTAGTCCTTAACAACCACAAATCCGAAGGAGACATACATCCTGCATTTAAGAATGACGGTCCTCACCTTCGGTGATATATCTACCACATGATTCACCACCTGCCTATCTCTTGGGTTTGAAACCCTCCTCAAACTATTCTCTTGACAATTTACCCCTCAGGTTCTGGTCATACATCAACTGCACCAAATCCTCAGTCTTTACGTCTCTGTCCACAACGACAATCGTAACTAGCGGTTTCATCTTCTTAGGTTCCTCACAAACCATCGACCTCACTAATTCATTATTCCCCATTATTTTCTTTGCGTCCTCCTCAATCTCAGTCTCTGTTATCAACTTCTTCCCAGCGGGTCTTATAACTCTGATCTTAATACGATCCATTATATCTAGCTTTCCCTTCGCCGCCCCCCTCGCAACCACCGAAGCATAGGATATCCCCTGACTCGGTACTCCTGCTACACTGCCCTGCCCCTGTAACATAGAGTTTTCCTCCTTCTATATCTTAATTTGCCCATCCTTATACACCGACTCCAGGCGTATTAAGCTAATTTCCCCTAATATATCCTCAAAATCTGCCTTATTTATCCTACCATCCTTTGTGTACTTAGATCTAACGTATTCCTCCATCTCCTACATCATTTTCAGTGCTGCCTGCAAAGTTTCCTCCCCCGACTGACACTCATCTCTTCTCTATTCTTCTTCTCTACTCTTGTCTCTTTCTTCTTCTTTTATTCATCTGCCCCTCTCAGTTGGCTCACTGCTTTTCCCTTCTCCTCCATCTTCTCCTTCTCTCTTCCTCTCTCCCTGGCTTCCCTCACTTACCCAAAACCTCCTCCCTTCCAAATTTACTCATTTCCGAGTGGTCAACCCCGCACCTCAGGCATTCACTTTCAGCACTTGCCAAGCCTTCCTTCCGGTCCCAACATATAGGTAACCAGAAAGTTACAAGTAAACTAACCAGATGGTACCAGATATTGGCTGCCCTGATTTTCCTCAATTTGTCTTTCCCTACATATATCACGGAATAAGACTCCCTGAGACTTCCAAAATTATTACTACAATACCAGAAGTCAATAGATATTACTAGATATTACTAGTTTTATCATCAAAACTCACCAGACTTAATTAGATACAGTTCAAATTAGATAGAGAAACTAAAAAGTTACTAAGAGTGACAAAAAGTTAACAAAAACCAAATGTTGGCACCACTGTCACTTCTTGTAAACCTTCTTCTTTGGTTAATTATTACTTATAGACTCTACTTTAACATTTACACACCCATTGATGGCCCTTATCTTCAGTTTCAAAATTCCCTTTTATGCTACTTCTAATGTCCAACACTGAGTTCTTATAAATCTTTGAATTCTGACCTGTTGTATACCTAATATGGGTTACTTAACTTTTAAAACTGTAATGTTATTAGCTTTTAACTTTATTGTGCTTGTCTCCCTCTTTTGCCTTTACTATTGGAAAACACAGGAAATCAAGGAAATACACGGGAAATCAAGAGTGACCTCTCTTGACCTAATCCTTAACCCTTAATAACAATGTCATTTGTATCCCGATTTTCTTGAAAGCAAAAACAAGATGTCCATAATTTTTACGCGGGTAGGTGCCTTAAGCCTGAGCACCGTGACCTCCAAAAATAGGGACAGAAAGTATCCTTTTTCCAAAGCCCATTTTCAGGCGTACTTCAAGCTACACTATTCTTGGGCTCCGAGGCCTTTTATAGTGCAACCACCACCTCTGGGACCAGTAACTTGGGAAAACACTCCATATACCTATGCACCCGTATGTGAGAATCGGAGGTCTCCCTTGCAGCGGGTGTTCACCACTAGGGGGAGGTGGGGTTTAGCCGGAAGACCGGCTCACACCAAGCACTTTGCATGCCCGGCATTCGCCAGATCTCCCGTTGCCCAGTGAGGACCACGAGGAGGTACGTGTTCGAACCACCTCATATTTTGGCCCAAGTGACGACCTCGTCGCCCTTACACTTCAGGTTCAGAGACCAGCATCGGGCCCTCATTTCCGGTTTTCATTCCAACCGAGCACAACAGCCTTCACCTATTGGTTCCAGCAGTCACCCCAGGCTTTCTCCTTCCCAATTTTCACAGTTCAACTCAAGCGCCAATCTTCGCTTCCGGATCACAGCGTTGGGCTCCACCATTCTCTTCCCTACTTAATTTTCCCCTCTATCTTGTCTCTCTCCTTCTTCCTAAATATCGCCCCAACCATTCGAGTGAACGCCGTGAAGATCCTTTCATTACTGACGATACTTCTCCGATCCCATCTCATTCCTTCTTCCTCTAGCAACCTTACCATTTCTAGCTTTCATCCTCAAACACCGGGCACTCCATTACTGAGTGCCAAGCTTCTTCAATCACCCCACAAACCTCACACTCGCCTACCTCAACTAACGCAAAGCTCCGCAGTTTTTCCGTAAAGTCCCAATGGCCGCTCAATACCTGCATCATATAGTGATCAACCTTCAAACATTTCTTTCCCATCCTCTCTCTCACATCTGGAAGGTACCTATAAGTTTCTCTGCCTTTCTCCGAGATCTCCCATATTTTCTTCCACTCTTCCATCACAACCTCTCTTACACTAACCTTTCTTTCACGCTTTTCAACTCCTCTTTCCTTATCCTCTCTCCTCATGATACGCTCTCTCACCAACAAATCCAATGGAAGAACCCCCGCCAGGACTGGTAACGCCTCATGCGACACCATCATGTACGCCTTCGTTACTGCCAGTAGTATCGTTCTCAGACCCTTCTTCAGTAACCGCATATTTACCTTCCTCTCCACATCCACATCCACATCTCACATCCATAGATCATTCGCTTCTACGATGCCACGGTATATCACCTCCAACGTTCTACAGCTAAACCCTGAGTACGCCTTTGCCATACTCGCCAGCTTTATGTAAACATTATTTACCTTCTCACATACCTCTCTTACATGTCTAAAGAATGTCATTTCCTCTCCTATCATCACACCAGGGTACTTTACACACACCTCATACCTCACCCATCGTCCTCTCATCGCAACTCTTGGACATCTCATCCAACTCAACTCTCCCTTCAACATAATAATACCCGTTTTCTCGTAGGAGAAGACCAGTTAATTCCTTCCTACCCCACTCCAAAACCTCTCTCATCACTCTTTCAGCTTTATTTTCAAACACCTCTCTCGCATCCACCTTTACTAACACTAGCTAATCATCAGCATATGCCGTGATGATCACACCTTCAACATAGTCTCCGTTAAGAAAGCCATTGAATACCACATTCAATAGTAACGGCCCCAGCACCGAACCTTGGGGGCACCCCTTCGTCAGTGTCTTGGTCTCCCCAACCCCCTCCATTCTTAGCGTCACCTTCCTATTTCTATAGTAGTCTTCAATTACCTTCCAGAGATTTCTGGGACACCTCGCTTATCTTAAAATCTCAATACATTCAGCCACCACGCATTATCAAATGCACCCAAGATGTGTAGGAATATCACGAGGACATACCTCTCCTTGCTTTCTTCCACTTCTCTCCTCATCAGCCTGAAAACATCTACCGTGCTTAAACTTATTCTAAACCAATATTGCTTCTCACTAAAGAAGCCTATACCTTCCAGATACGCGCTTAACCTACTTGCTATAACACATTCTGCCAACTTACCCATAACTGGTAGCAGGGTCTCCAGTCTATAAGACTTAAGCTTACCCGGGGTCTTTTCTGTCCACTTTAGAAATACCTTCAACTCCCCTCGCTTCCATACATCGGGGAATACCCCTTCCTCTAGCATACCATTTATCGTATTAACCATAGCTCCTTTTACTTAGTCATTTCCTGCCTTTACCATTTCCGCCTTTATTCCCTCCTCACCAGGCGCCCACTTAGACCTCATCCTTCTTATTGCCTTCCTCACTTCCTCCTCTGTTATCCTAAACATAGCCTCCCCTTAGCTCGGGACACTTGCGTTTCTCAGGGTATCCCAGTGACATTGGTCCACTCCTTCTAAAACATCACCCGGCAACAGCCCTTCAAGAAGCAATTTCACATTTCCTCCGCATCCGCCGTGTATCCTGCGCCTTCCTTCTCCAATTCGCTAAGTATCGTGTTGGTTTATACTTCCCAGCTACAACCTTGTACACTCTACCCCATGGATCAACCGTCTCACTCTCTAACAACCTCCTCCACGCTTTACACATCTCCTTCTTAACCTTGTGCTTAAACTCGTCTCTAACCTCTTCGGACCTCTTCTTCCATTCCACCACCTCTCTATCGTCCACCTCTCTATTCCATGCCACTTGCCATACCCTCCTTAACCTATTTTTACTCTCTTTAGACCACTGAGCTCTCTAGTCCACCAGATGTCCTCCTCGCTCTTAACCTAGGTACCCCTACCTCGCTAGCACGGAGGATCATATCCTGCAGCACTCTCGCCTTCTTCTACGCTCCGACCACTCTCTCAAGATTCACATCCCCTCACCTTCTAGTACCTCACGAAACCTTTCCCAGTTCACTCGTTTCACATCATACCTCGTTACCACATCTATTATCTTTGTTCTTCCTCCTCTGTCACCCCTATTGGTTACGTTAAAGGTGATCAGCTTGTGATCGGACTCAATCGCACCTCCGTCTACTCTCCACTCCTCCGCCCTTACATTTATAAAGGCCAACGTCAAGTCGATATTTGACCTCATACCCCGCATGTTCTCAAAGTTCTCCTCCTGACCTTTCTCATTTATTACCACTAAATTACATACCATGATTAAGTCCTCCACAACCTCACATCTCGTGTCTAGCAACCAATCGTGCCAGAATTGGGATCTCGCAATCACATCCGCAAATATCACCATTTTCTCATTTCCAATAACTCTCACAATTCTTTCCAGGCTCACCGCATGTACACCAACTTCATTATGTTTGAGGTAACAAGATACCACTACCAAGTTTAGTGGTGGTCCAACATTTACGACCGCACATCTCGTGTTCGACCATTGACTTAATCTAAGTATCTCTAGTTCTTCATTCATAACCATAATCGGCGACCACACCTCCTCTCATTCCTCACACGCATAAAACACCCTACCTCGCCTAAAACGTATCAAACCTTTTATTATACAATACGGCTTTTACACCAATAACACTTCTATACCTCTGTAATCCAGCACCTTCTCTAGTTACACCATCGCCCCTCTCGACCTTCCAGCATATACCTCACCTATTTTACCTTCCATAATCTGTTTTTGAACTGCATATTTAACACATTTGCATAAGCAGTGCACCTCCTGTCCGTCACCTCATGCTTATCACTCCTTCCCGCTCTCTTACAATTTACACATGTCCCTTTCTCCTTACTCTCACAACTTGACACATCGTGCTTGCCACCGCATTTCTGACATGCTAAATCTTTCTTACACTCCTTACCGTAGTGCCCATACACTTGGCACTTGAAAGGCCTCACAACGTACGTGCAGTCCTCCGTTGTCACTAACACTCCTTGCCGCGTGTTTCTCAAGCTCTTCAATTTAACCCCTATCACAGCTGGAGCCACCACTTGCTCCATCTCCTTCCTTACCGTAACACCTGCCTTAGGTTCCCCAGCTGCCTTCACTATCACCAAAATTTCCTGCCTACCCTTCGCTACTGAAGGCAGCTGAGGAGACCTCTTCCCTATCTTCCTAGCTGCCATCGGGGGGGGGGGAGAGGGGGCCCATTCCATCTCTATCTCCGGCTCATTAATCCCATCAGGTATATTACCCCAATCCAATAGCGACGCCCTTATGGCTCCTACCATTCTCCTCGCGCTCCTCTAGCCTGACTTTCAGCAATAGAACCTGGCCCATTGGTGCCAAGGATATGTCTCTAATCTCCGAGAGAGCCCCTGAAACCTTCTTTACCGCAGGCTTGTATATCCCCCTATTTCTGCCAGCTTGCTGCATCATCTGATCGATAAACCTAGACGTGAGTACCGCAACCTTCTTCAACATATCCATCGTACTTGACACTCCTTCCTCTCCCATCTCCTTTCTCGTCTTTTTCAACTTCTCCATTATTTTCTCATCCTGTTCACTCTCCGTGGTCGACATACCACCCTCCTTACACAAAATGTCACTCCACTTCTTCCTACCTCACTTGATCTCCACTCCATCGCTTTTCTCCACCTCAAATTTCCTCAACCTTACCTTCGCCGTCTTCCACTCTTTTCCTCTCTCTACCTTTCCCACTTCACTCCTCTCGCTTTCACATGTTCAGCTCCTTCATTCATAATCACACAGTTAACGTTATTAATGTTTCCTGTAGCCATGATGAAAAAAAGAGTGGTTTTGGGGGGCCGTTTCTTAAATCGGATCATCCCCTCTGGCATGGATGGAACATTTGTAATTTATCTGCCCCCCACTAGCACAATGCTCATAGCCAAGGGGTAATCGAACACCATTGATTATCCGGGGCGTTTCAACCCAAGAGGTTCCCTTCGATGCAGCAGCCACATCAGATTTCAAAGTTTCTTCCACCACCCGCCGTTACCGGCAATCTGGAGAAGCAGTATTGGGCCCGTCATTCCAGTGTTTTGGCGGTCTGGATAATGCTAGCCTAGCCCCCCCAGAGTTACCCCAAGTGAGGTTGTGCAAACCACTAGGACGCCAAGACGAGAATCCCTTTTGGGACTCCCGCCACAGATTCCCGAGGGCCAGTCCCACCAGGCGGCTTTTGTGACCTCTCCCCTCAATGCGAGGTGCTACAACTGTACGAGGTCCCGGATTTCCAACGAGGGAGCCGACCACACTACCCCACTACCCTTTCGAAGGGGAAGTCAATTCATACTGGCAATTAGGGATCTCTAGCGAAAACACCAGGGTCTGAGTGGACGGAATCCCATTTGTTCGGGATTAGTCACGATAGTTTTGCGAAAAAGGCAGACTCATACCTTTCCAAACCACAGGAGTTCAGATCTCCGGGCATTGTCCGTGTAATTTTACAGAGGGTTGACTACTCCCGTACAACCACACATCGGGTGGGCCCCGGCTCACCAGATTTTGTCCACTCCTACCGGCATGCCGGGAACTCCAGGGTGAACCCCAGTCTCTGAGTGGACTGGATCCCTGATGTTCGAAATAAGCCACGATTGTTTCGTGGGAAGGGTTGGCTCGTCCCCTCCTAACCCACCAGGACCCAGATCGCTGGGTATTGTCCGAAGTTAATTTTACAGAGGGTTGACTACTCCCCTCCAACCACCCCTTGGGGTGGGACCCGGTGTGCCTTGTATTATCCGGGCGATATTTTATGTTTGGGGTGACTAACTCCCTTCCAATGTTTCTCTTTTATCCAGGCTTACGACCGGCTGATCCTCCCGCACTTCACGAGCCACTGTGGCGCGGCTTTACAGCCACCTCCACAACTGCCAGCCCCGCCCAGTAGTCCTGGCAGAGCTGCCAAAAATAGGGACAAAGGGAATCTCCTCTTTCTGTCCGATATCGTGCAGGATCAACCTGGGAGGCCTCCAAAGAGTCATAGTTACTCACACCGTTTACCCGCGCTTTATCATAATCCAGCAAAACTCCGGTGAAGCTTCCTCTGTACGTGTTCGGCTATCTCGGGCTCCACTCTCAGCGGTACCATTCCATCAAGTCCTTTCCGCTGTCTAGACGTAGGTCCTAACGCCTTACGGGGTCTACTGGCCTACCGACCGGGTCGCCGAGGTGACCGGCTTGACCTATGTCTCTGGTTTCGCTACGTAGTAGCCACAGTGTTATTCCATCCAGTCTCCTAAAAGACCCCCCCTCCCCCGGAAGAGACTTTTGAGCTACACTGCCCATAGGCTCAACAGCCCTTCGCAGACGTAATAGCCTCAGAACTAATATCGGCTTTCCGTCCAATATAGTGTGCGATCAAAGCGGGGGCCAATCTCTACCTCAAGCTATCGTCAGGTACCACCGCTGTTCACCCTCTGGCTTCCCTCGGGCCACCTAAATCTAGTGAGTTTCTGGGGATCTGTGATCGGGCCATGTTTTTTTATTACCAATCTAATTTGGACTGGCATCTTCCAATTTTAGATCCAGGACTTATTTACAGAGTATCAAAAAATTTCCTATTATTGTACAGTATCCAATTTTATTTAATATAAACAGGTTTTGGCTCCTTTAGTACCTATCTCCGAGATACAATTTTATTCACGAGTTGGTCTGCCCCAGGTATATTATTATCCCGGTACCCACCTCCGCTGGTCACCCCATCAGACCCGGATTCTTATCCCAGTCCGACGGTGCGCCCAACAGTTGCGAGCATCCCCTATCCACCACCTGGGGAGGCGCCCTTACCGGAGTTGATGCTCCACCTACACATAAGTTCAAAATACTTCCTTAATTACCTTCCCTGAAATTGTTTCTCCTAACCTACCCATTCCTATCACCCTCCCTTCCCTATCCTATCATATTCTAATCTTATCCTAGCTTTACAAATAGCTAATCAAAATAACTTATAAACCTCTGGGAATGTCCATTGCTCCGATGGTACAAGGGGGATGCAGGGCAGCCAACTATACCCATCTTGACGCCTAGGGCCCTTACAAGACCTAATCCTAATCTTCTTGTTTCCAAGAAGAGGTATCTGCAGTCACAGGATTCCTCCATGCGGCCCGTTTCTTTCCCCTCATCTATCACATTGATCGGCTGGAATAATGATCCCTCGGAAATAACAGGGTTATCCCAGTAAACTTCCGGATTTATCAGCCGACTGGTAGGCTAGTCCTACAAGGCATCGTGTTTGCCACTTACCGGCATCTCTTCTTGTTCCTCATGGAAGGTCGTATACCATTAATTCCACAGAAACAACCTTCTCCTTTCTCTATATTCCCCCTGCTGAGACCTCACCTGCGTCCGTCTCAGTCCCGCTTCCCGTGTTTCTGTCCTCGTATCTTTCATTGTACTCGTCATTGTATCCTTCTTCGTCACTATCCCTGTCACTGACCTCGTCACTGTCACCGGTCTCTTCCCCCCTTCCTTCTCTGGCCCCCCATCTGTTTAGCCTTTATATCAATCCTTGTCCCTCTCTAAGTGCCCTTATATATTCCATCTTGGCTCTTTCTGAAGTTTACGCTGCCAGTTTATCTAGGAACCTCCAATGGGCGGAATATCTCAGGATATCACCCACCAGTCTCGCCTGCACTTCCTGCTGGTTAGGTCTTTTTATCTCAAGCGTACGGGCACATTCCAACACAACGCGTTCCGGGGTATCCACCTCACCACATTCACACCGATCAGTTTCAGCCAATCCCAACTTTCTTAAGGATTCCGGGTACGGTTCCTTCACAGTGATGAATTGGAGCAGACCCAGGCATGGCTCCAGATGTGCGTTATCAATCCTTTCAACCACATTGGGAAGGAGTTGATAAGCCCTACTACCAGTTTCACTGTTCTCCCAACGACTCTGCCATTCCCTCAACAGAGCAAATACTACGTCTTCTGATGTTTCAGCTTCGGTTGAGGTGAGTATCCTTACCTTATCGCAGTTATTCTTTCTTTTCCAGTACCCAATTGCCTTCTTAATAACTAGAAGGTCCAACGGCCACACACCTACAGAAACGTTCAGTGCTTCTGTCACCACTGTCTTGTAGGCGGCCGTAGGTTTCATAAGGACATTTCTCTGTATACTTCGGACAGTACTAGCCGGCACTACGTTGTTCAGTCTGTGCGCCCAGACGCACGCTCCATAGCCAACAATAGAGAGAAAGATCGCGAGGTGGTATGTCTTTATTATCCGCATGGGCAGGTGGAACCTCCTCCACCCAATGCTTATAATCTTATTCATAACCCGCTAATATTTCCCCATCACTTCCTCTATATACGCCGTGAAGTTTCTGTTCTCATCAAGAGTGAATCACAGGTATCTGACCATTTGGCTCCTTCTCAAGTTCTTCCCCTCAACCTTTATTGCCGGATTCCACACCATTTTTCCCTTAAACAGTATGAATGTCGTCTTCACCGGTGCCATCTTCATAATGACACTTTTACACAACCTTACTAGCCCGTCTAGGACTCGATTAGATCCTTCCTTTAGGTTCCTCCTTGAATTACCTTCTACCACTATTAGAAAGTCATCCGCGAAGGCGACAACCGCATGCATAATGGGAATTTCCTCCAGTATTTGCAGTCCTAGATCCAGCCTCACATCCCAGAATATCGGCCCAAATACCGAATACAGGGGACATACCTTGGTCAATATTTTCTGCACGCTGGCACTCTGACACCTCAGTGTGGCATACCTATTTCTGCAGTAGTCCTTCAAGATTCTATACAAATGCCCTGGACACTGCAGTTCTCTTAACCGACCGAACAACGCCTGCCACCATAGGTTGTCAAATGCCCCCAAGATGTCTACAAATATCCCCACCACGTATCTGTCAGCAGCCAAGTCGATCAATTCCATTGCTCTACAGATGGCATCCTCTGTCGATCTACCCCTTCGAAAGCCATACTGCTGTTGATGCATGTCCACTCCTGTCCTGTGCCTTAATAATCATTCGCATATTATTTTTTCCTTGAGTTTCACACTCGTGAATAGCAGATAGGTATATATGACTTTGGAAAAAGCGGATCATTGTCCTCCTCCTTGCTTAGCACGATTACCTCGCT
The DNA here is from genome assembly GCA_902151445.1 of Timema monikensis. Classification (NCBI taxonomy): domain Eukaryota; kingdom Metazoa; phylum Arthropoda; class Insecta; order Phasmatodea; family Timematidae; genus Timema; species Timema monikensis. The sequence continues at coordinate 38,348 of CABFVZ010003392.1, read as the reverse complement.
CTGCTTCCAGATGTTCGGTATTCTGCCCTGAGCAAGGCATACACTTAGCAGGCCTCCAAGGTAGGAGGCTATGAGGTCTGCGGTCTTTTGCAGCACCTCGACCACTATCCCATCTGGCCCAGGTTCTTTTTTCTTCCCCATCTGAGCAATAATCCTGATCACCTCGTCCTGACCAACCACTTCCACAGGCTCCTCATTGTCATACATGTCCCGACTCATGGCTCCTCTCAGCTCCCTTTGTTCTTCCATATCTTCTTCCTCATCATCATCCAGTAACAATGTATTAATTAATAATGACGCAGATTCCTCCCAATTCGGCGTGGTGCTTCCATCCTCTCTCTTCAGTGTAGATAGTATCGTTGGTGGTTTGATTTTCCCAGCCACTATCTTAAAAGGAACTCCCCAGGGTCCTTGCTGGATCTCCTCTTTAACATATTCCTCCCAGCTTTTTCCTTTCTCTTCTTTCAGGCCTTCCTCAAACTCCTTCTTTCTTTCTCTATATATTTCCAGCAGCACCTCATGGACAAATAGGTTCCTGCACTGTGGCGTGCGCATTGGGTAGGGAGCTCTGCAAACTGGAGCGCTAGAGTCGGTGTTGGCTCAGAGTGGGCTGGCCCGACGTGAGAGGTGATGATTAACTGGCCTGACTTGAAAGAGTCAACACCTCTCTGCGAATGGCTAGTCTAGAGTGGGAGTCTTTGAACAATGCTCACTCTCACGAGTCGAAGGAAGCCTCTTGTGTGTTGTATATTCTATAAATAAATTATACAAGTATCTTTCCATCCACGGCTTGATTATTACTTCTAACTAAGATCCTCAGACAAAAGGAGCCCGAGCATAGCACAGCAGCTATGATACCTTCTGTGAGTTCTTCTTACCCTTGTACCTGCAGTCTGTCATTCCACGGTCTATTCCCGACCCTGATATCTCCTTTCATCACCGGGATGGATTTACTCATCGCATCCTGCAGGGCCGACGTCAACTCCTTGGCTTGATGTTGATATTGTTTCTATTTTCAACTTGGTCGGGCAGAACCGGTTCCCTCCTCAGCTTTACCCAATCAGCTCTTCTCATGTCGTATCTTTTCCTTGTCCCTCCCTCATTTCCTTCCACCACACTCCCCATGGCAATGCCGAATACGATCAGATGGTTGTCTCTAATCATCACATTATCGACCACCCTCCATCCCTCAACCATGGCCACAGACTCAACGTTGCATATGGTAACATCGATGTTCGTAGCCATCCCAGCATTCCCTTTATACGTAAGGGGATTTCCCGGCTGGTTTACAACTTCCAGTTCTTACCCATAGATGAATTCTCCAAGGGCTCGCTCTCCCCTGCATGGTGTTTCTGCATCATTTCTCCTGTCTCCTCTGATCTATACCCGATTATGACACATGGGAGACTTGGCATTGGTATCAGCAGAGATAATAAGTGGTTCACCTTCGTAAATCCTACATATTACCTCCATCTAGTCCAGGTACGGCTCTATTGGATACCTAAACTGAAAGTAAAGATTCTCCAACACAACCCTGCCAGTGGCAGTTCCTAGCTCCACACAGGTTAACCACTGGTTACTCAACTGTGTAATCTTAGTCACGGTAATATCCCTATTAAAGATAGCAATGGCACTCATTTGCATCTCACCGCTTGTGACTATTCTAGTAACCTCCGTCATGTGCGGAAATTTTCCTCTAAAGTTATAGGCCTCTTGTATACATACGACATCGTGCTCCATTTCCATCACCAGCTTACGAATCTCGTGCAGCACTGTCACGCTCCTCATAGTATTAATTTGGCCTATTATAATTATACGCCTAGCCATTATGGATTGTGCGTGAGTGCATAGCACGCCGGCAATGCCACACTCGGATTAAAGGTTTTGGGACCGTGAGCTGCTACAAACTGCTGATATATTTGCCCCAGGCTAATCTCTTCCTCTCTCCTCTTTAACACCTGTTCTATGAAATCCACTAAGATTGCTACCTTTGTTGGCAAGTTCAATGGTTTCAGCTGAATCATGTCCAACGACTTAGGAGTAGGGAACATGATACTCCCACCTCATTCATGCCCCAGTCTTACTATATGTTGGAGTGCCATGTGCAGGGTGTTCTTTTATTCAAACCTGGACAGCCTCAGGGTCTTCTCGAAGGTCCCGTACGCTTGAGATGACACATCATTTATCCCTTTTTCCATCTCTCCTTCCACACCTGTGTAATCTCTAGTTTGACTGCCCTTGCTTATCGAATTATTATTAATCCCTCTCTCCTTCTTTCCATAGCCCAGGCCATGCCTCCAGAACTTCCAATTATGCTTGGGTTTAGTGCTAAGCTCAGTCTTAGAAGCGATCACCTCCTTAGACTTATCTTGAGGCTTCGCATCTATCTTACTCATGGGCCTTACAGGTGTGGCTACCTGAAAATCATTATGGGATTCTTCACAAATTTTGCAGATATTTGTCCGTGTTTTAATATCGCCGGGCTCCCCTACAGGCGGTGCCCGTCTGTAAATTTCTTCCATCTCAAACCCTTAGGGGTCCCTCCTCGACCGGGCCTACTCATCGATAGAAACATTCCGTTCTCTGATCCCGGTTGGCAACCGAACCAGCTGGTAAGGCGGCCCCCAGCCAGGATCTCCGTATGCGTCACATAGGGCGGTCGGGTCTTTTGGTTTACGAACCCCTTTCTGGGTATCAGATCCCAGCCGACCGCCGAATGGGCGAGTATGGTGGCCACTGGCCGGGATCTCCGAATGCGTTGCCTATGGCGGACGGGTCATTTGGTCTACGACGGGTCCATCTACAGTCTTTATAACCGCACCGGGGTGCATGGTTACCACGTCTATCAGTTTCTTATCCTCGGGGAAGAGCCTTTCGTCTGGGATCATTCGTATTCTCCAGCTGAAACCGTTTTCTCTTGTTTCAGTTTCATAATCTCTGGCAAGAGAACTCTACTCGGGGATCGGTATCGTATTCTCTGGCGTAGCTGGTTTCGGTTTCATAGTTCTCCCATATTCTCCGGCCGGAGCCGGTTTCTCGAGTTTTGGTTTCATACTCTCCGGCAAGAGGACTCTCCTCGGTAGGAGGACCGGGTCAGCAACGCTCTTTATAACCGTACTAGGAGACCCCGGTTCTGACGGTATTAGACCCTTCAGAAATGCGGGGTCACCCTCAGTAGGAACCCGGTCGGTATTCTTTATAAGCGCGCTAGACACATGGTAACCCGGTTTTGACGGTTTAAATCTCCAGTGAACGTCCTTTTACGCCCAAAACTTATGGAATAAGGTAGCAGACGCCGGCCCTGAGGTTGCATATACCATAAAGATCCTAAATAGCGGCCACATCTCATCAAAACCATTTTTAGTCATTCGAGACGAGCCACCGTCATATAGTACCCAAAACAGGCCTATGTTGAGTACAATGTCGTTTTCCCAAAATCGCTAAAAAATGGTGGCCTCAGAACGACACCTCTCCGTTAAAAAAGTACAAAAGGCGGACCCCACAGAAAGCTTTTTGGGTATGAAAGGAGCCGGATCTTGTCACCGTAAAAACTAAAAGACCGGAATATGGCCCAAAGCTCTCCGGAGACAAGAGCCAGACCAGAATCCTCCGTTCGTGGTACATTTGTTCACCATAAAAGTGTACCTAAGTCAGGCTGCCAAAACCTGCAAGGATGCTGACGGCCGGTGTCCCGTCCACTTGGACGTAACCTCTGACCCCTCTGAAGAAAGGTCATCCTCCAACCTGAGCACCGACGGCTATTGGTCTCAGACTTGGACGGGTGCTTGGACTCCTCGGCCAGCGCTCAGTATCCGCCAAGAATAAAAGCGCTGGTCTAGTTGGACGTAATCTCTTAACTCCCGACCCAGAGGTCAACCTCCAACCAGATAACCAACGGCGATCGGTCTCGGCTTTAGACGGTAGCTCGGACCCCTCAGCCAGCGCTCAGTCTACGTCAAAATTCTGAGCGCCAGTCCAGTTGGACGTAAACTCTGACCTTCCGAACCAGAGGTCACCCTTCGACCAGAGAACCGACGGCTATCAGTCTTGACTTTAGATGGGTGTTCAAACCCCTCTGTCGACGCTCAGACTCCGTCAAGATTCTGAGCGCTGGTCTAGTTGGACGTAAACTTTCACCTCCCAACCCAGAGGTCAATTCTTGACAAGAGAATTGCTCCCGTCAACAACTGGTTGCATTCGCTATTCCACAGCTGGATGAGTTTTTAAATCAAAAACTAGTTTCACCACCCAGCCACACGTATTCTTATAGTTCGTACATTTACAACAGTGAAGCCAAAAGAACACATTATACTTGTGGTCTGTGGTTCGCAAAAAGTAAGATGGTGGATCTTTTGGGGTATCTACATGGTGACGTGATTAACCAAGAGAAATAACTTTTTAACGGCACCGAACTCAGAGACAAGTTGGTCCGTTCCAGAGACGGGTTTAGTCTTATGGCCTTTCCTGAACTCCCTCACTTTAAGGTTCACATCGCTGAAGCCAGCCTTATAGTGCGATTTGTCAATGTAGCAACTTCTATTGTGTTGGCACATGCCAAAGTATTAAACGTCAGTCCCGCAAAATATCCCATCACCAGCGTGGAAGTAAAAACACTTACTATTCATACGGGCGTGCAAGGTAAATCACTGGACAACGCATTCAGTGGACATTTGCCCAAACGTTACATCGTGGGAATTGTATCAAATGCGACGACATCAAGAATCCATTCAAATTCCAAACCTATGGCATGAACCTGTTCTCGCTATACATGGACGGAGAACAAGTGCGGTTGAAACCACTACAGCCCAATTATTCAAACGGCAAATATATCATGTCCTAGCACAAAATGTTTTTCTGGAACAGGTATCCATTTCATGAACGAAGGTAGCGACATCACACGGGAAGCCTTCCCTAAGGGATATCATCTCATGGCTTTCGATCTCACAACTTATCTGTCTGCCCACATGACATCACATTGGAATTTGACGAAGCACGGTTCTCTGAGCATCAAAGTGAACTTCACCAGAGCTCTCACCGAAACCATCAACTGTATCGTGTACGGGGAGTTTTCCAACATCATCACGATTGACCAGGACAGAAACTTCGTGACCGATTATGGGAGGTAATATAAACGGCTTCCCGCCCGATACCCCATCATTTAAGCCATGAACGTCATTGTGGCTATCCAGAGCTTCATCGACGACAACAAAGAGTTTATAGTCAAGGAACTGAGTGTTTTTTCTTTCTGTGGTACGCTATCGAGGAACTTTTCACTGATGCCAGAAAGAAAGTCGACTATATCGTCAACCATCTGCACGGTATTCGCTGGGATATCGGTAATGTGGTTTACAGCCTGCTTGATTCCCTCTTCTACCATGACACAACGCATGCAGAAAACGTCTACGTCAAGGGGGCAGAAAAAATGTATAGTCACATACAAGTCCACACGCATTGTAGATCTGTACGACAGAAGTTGTTCGTCTTTGAAAACACCTAAATTGGGCCGCACCATGTGCATGGCACATAGTTCTGTTTGTAATTTCTCATTTGCCTCCATCGTTTGGTGACTTCGAGATTGGATTATTGAAGATGGACATGTACACTATAAGACGTGCGCTGAAACAAACCCTTGGTTCCGTTTAAACGGTCAGGGATTTTCCCTGCTGATCAACTACCCGCAATAATAGCTCGACCTGCCGCTCTAGCCATCAACACTTATCCACACACCAAGCCTGGGATGCATTGGGTCGCCATCATTTTCAACAAGAACGGCGTGGGAGAATATTTTAACAGTTAAGATTTACTATCACGTATAAAGTCACATCGGGCATTTATACGCAAAAAATCTTCCCGAACGTCTCATAACACGATACAACTTCAAAGCATAGCCTCAGACGTTTGCGGCCACTACTGTCTCATGTAACCTCTTTATTGCGCCCAGAAAATTCGATGAAAACTTTCCTACGCCTATTCTTGTCCACCAATTATACAGACAACGACGCTAAGGTGGTGAAATATTACAACACATTTTTCAAGACTGTAGGGTCTAGTCCCCCTAAAGAGGTTGCGTCCAATCAGCGTGCGTCTATAAAAGGGCGTCCCGGTGGCGTGACAACCATGACCACGACAGTCGCCAAAACGAACAAACATCATGGAAGGTCAAGGCGTTTGCGCCCGCAAAGCAAAGCCGTTGAAGTCGCTCGGCATCAACAGTATTTTCAACACTTTGTTCCCGCTTGACGGAGTCGACGCCAAGCGAGTCATCATCGGCATTAGCGTCAAGAACCACTTTACGCCCTATGTCAAGCTAGAAGATTGTAGATGGAAATGTTCGGTGTTTAACCGTACAAAGTGGCAAGAACAGGGCAGCTAAAAGTCGGTCATATCCAAGTTTTTCAACAACACGCAACCTCCTCAGAAAATTAGCCTGAAATCTCTCTGAGACGCATGTGCGGTGACCGTATGGTTGTCATCAGAGATAAACAAGACGCCGGGCTCAAGTGAGTCGCCTATCTAACAACTAGCTGGCTGCGTCTTTGTGATGTGTGGGACCTCATCGATGTTGCCGTCGACCGACGGGATATGTGGTCAACACCCATCGCCCACTATTGCAACTATTTGTTCTACACACTCGTCGTGGATGTATGCGACACGCTAACAGAATCAGCGGATGTCATCGATCTCGAACATCCTACGGTGGAAACGCACATCAAAAACCTGGATCTTATCAGTGCTACCTACTATACAAGACAAGTTGTCCGTTTGGACTAATACATGCTGGATTGTGAACTAAAAACAATTTAACTAACGCATCTAAGAGACACTATAGAATAACGTATGAATGAATATATTAGGCATTCCTGTAAAAGTTTATAATAAATATTATAAATGATGTCTTTAATGTTTGATAAATATATGTTTTGTAGTATCCTGTTTTATTCACACAAAACCTTTCTGTCCCTTTTACATGTAAATACGAGTCTCGACTTGTCGAGCTGTCCCCAAACTTGAATAGGGTTCATGACCTAGCTAACAGTTTCAAGGTAATGAGATATTCTTGTATTGTCGTCCCGCCAATCTGGCGCCTGTCATCAGGGAACACCCATTGTGCCCTTATTCAAGGTCACTATCTATTCCTGTCCTGACTTGTCTTGTTGACTCGCCAAACTGGCGCAAGGGAAAACCCATTGCTTCATCATTCAAGGTCACGATCAATTCTTCTCCTGACTTGTCTTGTCGACCCACCAAACTTGCGCCACGTATAAGTCACCGTGAAAAACCCATTACCACATAAGGGATTACGACACATACCTCTAAGAAGGGGGAAGTGTGGGGGAAGTGAAAGGGGTCTTAAGGCAGGTGAACCATTTATCACACTTTACCCCAAATTGTCGTCAGGAGAGGTTCGTAATGTTTGTTCCGGGCGGTCCAAGAGAGTCTTGTTACAGGGAACCATTGTCCATTCTATGCCACGCTACCATCAGAAGAGCTTCATGCTCCATTACGAGGGAGGAACACCCAACTCCGTGTACCTCATGCCAATAAATAAATTAAAATCGCCAAAGCCCCACTCCTACCGAATAATTAACTATCAATAAACAATAATCAATTAGTAATCACCAAGAACCAACTTGTCTCGGGTGGTGGGCGAGGGTGGATGTAGGGGATTGGGCGTTAGTGAGAGAAGGTGGTAAGGGAAAGAGGGGAGGTAGGGGAGGGGGAAAATCAACAGCCATTCAGAGAGTGAAAACATGTAACAAACAACGACACTGCATAATCATCACAATATACACTCTCTACACGTCGGGGTCAAAAGACAAAGGTCAAATTGAGCCAGGTCATCATACCAGCTACTTATTTCTGCAAGAAATCTAATTGAGCTCAAAATGATGAGTAGAGAGGAGATATTTCTCGTGGCTACTTCTTGTGTAAGTTTAGCGGGACTATTATATAGCAAACGTAGTGTTGTCCCACAACTACAACAATTTTTAAGTCTGTTTTCCTTTTGATTAAACTTTTTAGTAAAATATTTATAAGAATTTTTGAGGCCTTATCTTTTTACGACTTACATTAACTATTTTGGTTGGCTTCTCAAGGCGTACCACGGAGAATTATTGTACGTAGCACTGGTGGTACGCATCCCACAGTTTGGGAATTACTGTTCTAGTGGCATCCAAATTTAAAAATTATACTGGGGAAATAGCTAAAATAGCTCCTAGAGGCAACTAATTTACGAAAGATTTACAGGCGACGGCCAATCTAAATAACTTTTAAGGGCGTACAAATCCTTAAATAATAATAATAATAATCCGCTCATCAAACCGTGTTTCTAGTATAATTTATGACAAACAAAGGCATTAAAAATACTACCTATTAAAGATCTTCAGGAATCTTCTATGGCTTAAGATCTTACCGAGCAAGGAACCTGGACCTCCCTCTTATTTGAACCCCCTCACCCTCAACCTACCACTTACAAAGTGCTTCCGGAGTCTCTGTTCTGTTATTAACATTTTACTTGGTGTTGATGTTATAATGGGGTTTTAATTGTGTTATCTGTTGTACTAATATTGTAATATTAATTTGGTTGTGAAGTGCAATTCAGTTTGAATTTGACAAAGTTTTAATTAAAATAAAGTTTTCATTGGATTGTTGGGTTGTAAGGTTATGTAATAATTACGTTAATGGATTATGGATGAAAGAGGTTGAATTTAGAGGAAATGTACCTGCATTTACTTGGGGAGAGTGAATATAAAACTACTTAGGCAAAACCACTCCCATTAGACCCGACAAGATATGAACTCCGATCTCCCAGTCATCAGCAGTGTAAGACAAAATATAAGTAAAATTTGTGATATTAACTCAACTTAATAGTGAGGGGTGATGCTGGTTTTCTTAAATATTTGACCTCGAGAAAACGATTTCAATTTCACCATTTTGAGGTTTAAATACGTAAACAAAAATACTTAGCTATGCTGTGTATTGATCAAGCAACAAAGTTGGGTAGATCCAAGACAAGATATTGATACAGGAAATAGGAAATATCAGTGGAGTCTGGGGAGAGTGATGGAAGGGATAAGTCCTTGAGATTAGGAAAAAACCAAACCTTTCTGCTTGAAACTATTAGAATGGTAATTACAAGACCACGCTGCAAATAAGTTAGCAAAGAAAGAAGAATGAGAGGGAGGGATTAGATAAGAAGGGTTGAATTGGAGAGAGGACAGCATACCTGAAGATAAATACTGCATACACTGATTTTTGTCGGAAACGTGACAGATGGTTAAAAGTTTTAGTCAAAAAGTGTCGAGAACACGCAAAAGGGAATTCTTTCCTTAGAAATCCCATTTCAGTTGCCAAATGTTCTTGGGCATTAATCTCATGACAGACTGGCCTGCAAATAGTAGGGTTCGAATTCTGGACAGGTCTACTAAAAGTGTTTTTTTCAAAAACCTATTCCCACTCTCCTTTCACGAAAATGAGAGTGGATTACTTCTAAAATATAGCCTTTCTCATCAATGCCTCATTAAAGCAAATGAGTATAACTTTAATAGGTGAAACACCCAGCCCTAGATATTCCAAAATGAAATAATATTCGGTGGGTAACGGGATGAGCATTTATTAAATATGAATAGAAACCATATATATGTACAAACAATGGTAGAGAGGTAGAGTCGGAGGGAGTGGGCATCGGCCCTGTCGAGGCTAAGACTCGAACTCATTATATTAAAATGTAGTTTACAAGAGATATTAATAATTCAATATTCTTCCAGAAGGTAACACTTGGAATGTGCAAGTAAAGACTGGTAAAAGTTTCGGCAAATACATTAACCATACATAAGGTACTAGATTGGTTTTAGAGCAAACAGTTGTTGATACTGCTTATTAGTCAAGAGTTAAAGCTAGCATTTGGTCATGACTCCTCGAGGACAGGAGATAAGTTACGTTACCATAAAAAATAAATCGACCCCTATGGACCTAGAGTCTTATTAAATTACAATAAGTTAAGGGACAAGAAACCTGGGAACAAAATTATTAATTGTCTCTTAGCAATAATCAAACAAAGTCATTTAGTGACGGTTGAACCAATTAACATTAACTCATCAGAGAGAACTCAAGTAGCTAAATGTGGTGGCAATCCCCTCGAATAATTAAATTGTGATATAATATAAACTGATCATCACGTGAAAAACTAACAGAGATATAATTTAGAACATATTAAATTGAATCCAACAACGATCATTAGGGTAGTAAGCAGTGGCGGCTCGTCACTTTATAAGCTGGAGGGCGCAGCCTGTTTAATTCATAAATTATTTCTAAATAATATATTTAAAAGAAGACAAAAATTTCGGAATATGTTTTGCTAAATATTCATTTAGTTAAACTCAAAAATTAATATCACAAACAAGATGGAAAGATAAAAAATAAATAAACTTCCCCCAAAGGACGTGGATGTGTTGTAGAAACTCTGCAACTGTGTAATGTGCATAAATATATAGGTAGATATGTTTTCCCTTTGTTCCATACAAAATTCAGGAAATGGCCTACCTAATGAATTCAATTCTCTTTTTTGATCAAGAGTTAATCTTGCAATATTCGTTGTCTTAAACGCCTGAATTGAACTATTCATATTAAGCCTGGTTACAAAACATATTAAAACATATAACTCAAATAAACATTATTCTAAAATAACCCTACATAATATTATTTTAAACACACACGCCACACACATCCTCAAGATGCAGGAGCACGCAGGATGACTGACAACAACTGTTGCTGGTTCACGCTATAAATATTTCACAAGGTTTCAACCTTAGGGCGCGTAAGGGAGTGCGCCTTCAAAAGAAGAATAAGCATTTCTAGCTAGCTAAAGGAGAATGGGAACAATGGGTTAAGGGGAGGGAAGGTTTGGTTTCAAAATATCAGGCGCTGACCGCCTCGTGCCCGACCGCATGCCATTTTAAAAACATTGCCTGCTATTACTTAAACCAAAAAACATATTTTTCTTGAAACTATTATGGCAAGATAAAATTGTCGTGAGAGTGTGAATAATAACTTTAAAAGGAACTGGGGATTCGTGGGGTGGGGGGCGGGCGCCTCCGCGCCTTAGGGACGAGCCACCCCTGGTAGTAAGTGGCCAACATCCAAGAGCTACGATACGATATAAACTGGCCATCGAGTGGCGTTGAGATAAGTGAAATAACAAACAAGCGTATGATTAGTGGCCTGGGAGCAAGTTTTTAAATAGGCCCTTAAATACTCAAATAACGCCATCTGGAGGTGAGTGGATGGATAAACTTCAAAAGATAAACGTGACCAAAAAAGATAAATATTACTGTGAAAGCCCATAGAATAAGTTTGAATATATAAGCTGGCCACTTAGTGGCAATCTAACCATTTATTTAAGTTCAAAAAGATCACGTAGAAACATATTTAAGTTCAAAATAAATTTAATAATAACTACTCCCAAATTTAAATCCAAAAGAAAAATATTTAAGCTCAATGTAAATATATCAACAATTAATAAAATATTAAAGTCCATAAAGATAATTTAGAAAAAGTTTTAAGGATTTAGGCTGAATAAGAATTATGAAAAATATATAAATTAGATCACATCTGTTGTAGATAGCGCTGCTTACCTATGCTGAAGCCGGTGGTATAGTGCATAACCACACAAGTAAAATATACCAATATATAGTCCAAGAACCTAACCACGTTATCCCTGAGATGGATGAAGAAGAAAGAGCAGGAAAAGGGAAGGGGGAACACGGCACATGCCTCGACTTGCTTAAACCTCCAACGCCCATCTAGAGGATTGAAATACTTGATAAATCGTTACATATTTTTCGATACTAGTTTTGGAGCGTGGCGTCACTGGCGTGATACGCAATGATGATATTTGCTGTCACTGCCAGTTTGAGGGTGGGGCGTGAATGGGCAGCATTGGGTGGTGTTGGTCAGTAAGGCTGTGTCTCTTCAGCGGTGATGAGGTAAGTTTTATATTACATGTTAATTTATTTAATTGTAACTTGCCACATGTTACAAATATCCCCCTCTTGATGAGAAGGCATCCAGCTCTGCAGTCAAACGGCGAGGAGGTGGCATCCTCGTCACTGCTAGTCAGTCCAGATGACGCGTAGCTCCCAACTGTATCCGAACCCTAATTGAAGACTCTAGGACAGGTGACGGTGAGATCCTGCAACCAAAACAGCCATGATTTAAAACCTCTAGATAGATTTCCCTAAGGTACGCAAGCCTCTGATCATACCGTGGGTCTCAATACGGTGGTCCAGCTTGCATCAATTGCCGTGATTGAAGGAAAAAGTGATTTAAGGGAGACCAGCAGTAGAGAAGGAGGTGTCTCTGGGAATACATCGTATGTAAATATCAACTCTGATTAACAGACAGGACGAACTCTCAAAACAACCTTGCATGAGAGCTGTCGATACAAAGCTCAGTCTGGGTTAGCAAATTCTGGGTGCAAGCGCACCACACCACCTAAAGTCTTGATTCCACCATAGTAATGGGGATATGGTGGGGGCATCCCAAGTAGTTTACGCCTGAGAGCGTAGTCTTCACATGACATCTCTTGGTCGAAGTGGAGCAGATATACACACACATTCTTGGAGTCAAATAGGCATAGCACAAATTTATGGCAACGTCTTATACACTTACATAAGTCGACATACGACACAAAAAGTCTTGGAGGCTAGATATTGACTTGGTGAGGGGGACAGGAGGGGGGTTCAAATGATTTTAGAATGCAATCATGTAAACAATTAAATATTTAACATAGCTGATCAGTATGAAACTATGACATATTTAACAGAACATAAAATTTAAACAAAACTTAAACACACGTTAAGGAGTTCAATTGACACATAATACCACAATCTTGAGGTGGATGACGTGAGCACTACGGACCAAAGAGGGGTCTGCTACATTTATCAATAAGACCAACACAGGTGTGAGGCTTTTTTGCATGGATCATGGGCCACACCATTTACAAGCCAGTTTAGCTGAAGATTGCAGAGTTCTGTGAAAAACGTATATACACAATGACATGAGAATACGTCTTCGATTAAAAGTGGAAGCTACCTTTTTTGGCGATCTTTCCAAGTCCGCAAACGCCAAATTGCATTTTTTAGAATACGGGTGGTCATAAGAATCAGACAAAAGTGGGTCAACATCCTATATGAAAAGTAAGGGACTGTTCAAGTCCTACTAAACCAAGAGTGATGGTGCCCTGTTTCCTAATGTTAGAGGTGTCAATAGAAGAAAATAACCCAAATATTTAAAAAAAATTTAAGGTGAAAATTGTTGAGTTTTTTAACTTTATTATTTTAATATTAATTTACTCACATTCATCACAATATAACGTTATATTATATACAAAACAAATTTTTAAAACATTTTTTTAATCGATTAGTTTAAGTAAAACGTAATTAAAAGTATAGGTATATAAAGTTTTGTAATAAAATTGATGTTTTAATTGTTTTGCACATGATCATCTTAGTTTTATCACTTATTTGGTTAAAATTCAAATTAGTGATGTAGTAATCAATGTCATTGAGATTTACATTTCTCGCAGATAATAACAGGGTGATACTTGCATATTACCTTCTCACAACTTTCACAAGATTTAGTTGTTTTCTCTCTTTATTCCTGGGACATATTTCACACCATGTCTTTAATTTCTTAGGAAAAGTTTCTTGAGGTTCTTTTTAAGACTTCATGAACTTTCTCATATTAGTCACAATCTCTTTTGGCAAGGTTTTAATGGTACTCCTATGATCCTGGACCAAATCCATAGTCAATCTCCTCATAATCTTTCACCTAACATAGATTTATTTTTTATTTCCATGAAATATTATTTGAGAATTGATACAACTAATGTTCAGTAAGGCGAAAACAAAATTGAGTGTCCACGGATTGTTCTTTCTTGACACAGAATACGAACAGTACTTTCATCAACAGTATCCACCCCACCCTTGGATGAATTATACGAATAGAGGCTATAACTTTAGACTTATTTGCATATCCAGTGTTGAGGTCAATAGTTTTATAAAAATGCATGGTTGATGATAACAGTACCATCTTTCCTTCTTTTGGGCAGGATGAAACATAAGTATTATTGTTTTTCCCAAAACCAAACACACTAAAAGATTATTCTTTGATTTTCATCGAATAAGTTCTGAAGTCATTTAAAGAGTCCCAACAATGGTAAATTTATTTTCTTTTGGAATTTCTTTGGCAAGTGGTACGCTACAAAACAATTATCTATAGTGATGTTCCATCCAGTACAAGATATGGGATGAATCAACCTCTTTATATCCTCACTAGGAGAGCTATTCCCTTGGTAAGGACCCTTGGGTTGTTGCTCTGCAGGAATTTTGATTTGATTAACAAAGTACATTCTAGACTCTACTGGTGCAAATATTTCCCTTCCATACTATGCGGGCTTAAGCTTGATGAACTTACAAAACATTCATCTTCCACAAATGGCATCGAGCTTGTCATCAATTGTAACATATTCACTTACATTATTGGTATACTTACTTTTGCAGTTATGTACATATTTGTCAAACCATTCACGAATGGGTGCAATTCTATTTGTTTCCTTTCTCTGAGAACGATAGTTTGTATCTTCAAATCTGATGCACTGTCACATGAATTTGAACAGTTTTTGAGAAATGGGATGAGGAAACATCTTGATGTCTGTTCCATCTTTAACCCATAAATTATCTGTGTTGAGATGGGAGGATTTTAAAACTCCAGCCTTGAACATTAGTATAATAAGGGATTTTATCTTACCTTCATTATTTGCATTATCATTTCATTCTTTTGCATGGTTTTCTATAATTGTGTCATTGTACATATTGATCTAGCTTCTATCATTACAATCATGTCTTTACTAAAAAAAAATCTGTAAATTTATTTGTGAATCATCCTGTCTAGCCTCGCCTTTTACACTTGGTATATGCGTTTAAAAATTATGAACTTCAGTGTTGACATATTTAGGACATGTAGACATATTTCCAACGTGTGATGCCATCTTTTACAGAAAATAAATGCTATGGAGCTCCGCATGGATTTTATCACTCTATAGTTTAAAAATGGAGATATTTACTCAAAACTCGTCATATATGTGAAACGAAATAATATAAAATAGTAAACCCAATCATAAATTGCACTATACTTATTTGAAAAAATTTTGATTCTCACTTTTAAATTTTAGAATTTTATTTTAAAAGAATAATTAATGTCTTCATTTATATATTTGGACCAATAAAAATATCGTTAATAGGTTCACAAGGGTCAACACTTCGAATTAAAATGTCGACATGCAGTTAGTCTTCAGGTAATTGCATGGATATTAAATTCCTCATTTGTATATATTTGAACTCTAAAAAAGGTAAACATTGACTATTGAGTTTAAAATAATAGAGATAGATCATTGCTGTAAAAATATTTCCTCTAATAAGTTAAAGGAAAACGAACATAAGCTGATTGAGAGACTTACTAATATTTAACTACTCTACGGCACTAGAAAATGATAGCGTTAAAACATAAGTAGTATCCCTGTACAACTAAATCTCACAAAATTATATTAATACATATGTTAATATCTCAGAAACTAATGGTTATAGGTTTTATAAAAATATATTTCAAAACAAAAGTTCTTATTTTTAATAGTGCTACAATTTTGCAGTGATAAATTATTTAGTGTCTCAAATAGTTGCGGAGATATGGACATTTAGGCTTCTGCCCTAAAAGTAATTTTCACGGAAAAATGAAAATATCCAATTTGTTTATAAACTTTATCAACGCCTACATACAAATTTTAATCAAAAACGTTAGAGCCGATTTTGATAAAAAGTTTTCTCTTTTCCCCCTTGAGTAAATTACTCTTAATTTTATGATTAGACTGACACATAGACAGATCACATTGCAAAAACAACTTGTTAGGGTTTGGAGGGTCATGAAAAGTTGACATCCATCAATATCTCAGCTTAGATTTTTTTTACGGTCGCAATACTTTACCTTTAGTGTTCTAAATGTTTAAATATAAACTTATTTACGTATAGCTTTAAAATTAGTATTGGTTTTATAAAAATGTATTTCAAGTAAATTATTTTTATTATAAATAGCTCTACATATTTTTAATGTGATAAGTAATTTCATATCTCAAAGAGTTACGGAAATATGTCAAAAAATAAGAATTTACGAGGCTGGCTCTTCTCTATATATATAATTCAACCAAACCAAATATTACTACCGATTGAAAAAAGAAGCAGATCCATGAGTCCAGTTTGATTCTGAATTGGAAAGATTGATTCCACATTTATGTGGAGGGTGAATAAGGAAAGGTTCTGGCGTTTACGTGGAAGGAAAGTGGGAAAACATTTAGTGATAACTACCAAAAGTACACCTTGGCAGGTATTAAAATCTCCCAACCTCGCCCAACACAGACTCGAATCCTGATATTTTTCGTCCGGTGCTTCATTATCTCTAGTTGTCAAACCTGAGAGAATAATGTGATGTTTCAAACTAAGCGCACCCGTTCGGTCCATAGAATATGTTGTGACAGAGAGTTGCTGGCAATATACAACTTTGCCGGAATAAATAGTAAAGAGCACAGACGGTTAAATGTTAAGCTTTATTGCTTACACACGTGTGATTAATATAGCTTTAGCAAGTATAGTATATGAACATACAGGAGGAATAAGTATACTATTACTATTATTTCACTGCTTAAATATTTGTTTATAATTTTAATTAAATTTGATTTAAAGTAAGGTGTCACACAAACACACCCAGGCCAAATCGACACATTTTAGCACAGTGTCTTTCTACCTTGTTCGGGTTATATGCTTATATACTATCTTCGCTAACGGATTGATAATTGGGAGGTTTGAGCCCGCTTTTCATAGAGGAAGAGTGTAAAACACCCCTAGGTTTCCCGACAAAGATTTGAACCTCAAACTCCTTACCTACTTATTACGCTAACAGATTGATAATTGGTAAGCATAGATTTATACGCTGATGAAGTAATCTATAATATTGAGTACTATGGCGTGGATTTGTTTAGTTTACCCTGAATATTTATTTAATTTCATAATGTCTGTTTACTCAAACACACACAGCCTCCCATCGTTCTACACGTCTAATATTTATCACAAGAAAGAAGTAGGGCTGAATAAATTAGATTTACAAAGGGACTGTATCTCCAGAGTTGGAAGTGAAAAACTATTTATGAAAGTTTACCCCAAAAAAATAACTTTCTGTGAGATCAAAGTGCAACATCCCCCATAACCTGTACCTAAAACGAAAACTCAAACGTAATTACCTGGTGATATGGCACACATATTATTTATAGATCACACCAACTCGACAAATTTTAGCACCGCGTCTTACTACCCATTCGATTTATGCACTTAATTACTAATTACGCTAACGGAATAGGAATTGGGAAGCTTGAACGCGCATTANCCGAGTTCACCTGATTGAGATTCAAACCTCTAGCTTCCCCCTGACCTTTGTGGTCAAGCTAAACACGGATCGTTTGTGCCTGTATGTGACTTAACAAATTTTACTATTAAACAAAAAATATTTGTAGACCATAAAGAGTAGTGAATTTCAGTGGGGCGGGGGAACGGTGCCACTATTCGTCCGGAAAATGTTATAAATACATTAATCCCCTCGGATGCCTTATTAAACGGATAGGTAATAAATATATGTATTAAAATGTTGCAAACTCTGTAGGAGAAAATGCTACTAATAAAGACATGTAAATATTGTTTGATATATTATTCATGTAAATATTTATAATATATTATATTCATTTTTAGTGTACCTGCTTGAGGAGCTCCAGTTAAATAACAATAATAATGTAAATATATTAATACAAAACTTGAGAGTTTAGTTAAAGATGTTTAATTAAAGAATCCCCGTTTTATTATTTTAATCTTCATTATTGGCAGTCGACGGTATATTCTGATAAAATTATATATAATAAAAACTCTCTGTTACCACATGAAACATTATAAAAATATTATATTACTTTAGTTTGTTCTCTCACCGATGATTATAAGAAAGATAAATCTTTTAAATTATTTCTGAAAATGTATTCATCCTTAACAATATTTTGAATCAAAGCTTTAAGTTCATTATAAGAAAAGATTAAATATCTCATCAGCACACAACTGACTTAATACTATGTGTGAAGTAGATATACGGTGATTTTTAAAACATTTATGATTTATATCAGCTCATGAAAGCTTATGAAATAATCTGAATTTAGAATATATCTGTATGTGTGTTCAGGATGTTCTTACCAAAATAAATCAAATTGAGATCAGCAGAAAGGCAAATTTTTTCAGATTTGTGATGACTGTAATGACTTTCCTGCTTTTTTAATGATCGAATGTGATTTCAGATAGCGTCCTTTAGGTAATCAGAAGAGGCAATAGGCTTAGTTTTATGTTTCCCCTTCTTTTCACATAGTGACTCTCCAAATGTAAGTACCTCTTGAAACTTCTGTATTATACGAGGAGTTATTTTATAAACATGACACAACATTTTTTGACAAAACTTGTAAGCTTTATCTGATGGTACTGAAAGAAAGTAATACAAACTGCAATATCTAAAAGAAACTGCTTCTGCAACCTCTCTTCTTTTAATATCCTAAAGTTTGACAGAGCTTTGTCCTAATAATGCTGTCTACTGATCAGAATTCAAAGAGTAGAAGACTTTGACAATCTGTGTTTCACGTCTAATGTTATTTGTTTACATTCATAAGAGCATCTGTATATACATTCCTGAAATCCCATAAGAGTAATAATGCTGTCAGAGCACACGCTATGTTGTGTCATTATACGTTATGATCTAGATTTATGTTACTTAAACTCTTCAATATACAAAAGTTAGATCTTTTGATTAACAAATTAGACATGCTATTGATAATCTACCGTTTTATGTAGGGGAACATATTTCATAGGTGTAAAAGAATAAAATAGGTATCAAAACTGGATTTATTATACATTTGACGTAAAAAGGTGATATAGGGGTTACAATAGTTATGATAGGGCTTAACAATTCCAAAAACATAAGAGCTACCTGTAGCACGGGAGAATAACGTGTCCAAGACGACACGGCAACTGTCAAATGGAAGTCAAGTAGTTAGAGGATATATAATTCCAAAACAGCCAGGCTAGCGACAGATTTCAACCAGAAAGGTCTATAAAGAGAATAAGGAGAGCTAGTAACTTGTAAAGATATAACAGCAAATCCTATAGTTTCAGAGTTACTAGGTTAAATGTCGGCCAAACTACCTAGCTTGACTTGACAAAGGAACGACATATTAAATAATAAACGGTAAGATGACTTTAGGTCAGTTACACTAGTCGATGACTAACAAACAGGTGTCCACAAAGAATTGTACTATGGCTGGTCCTTTCCCAGTGTGTACTGCCAGAGCACTCAATAGTAAATTTATACCATTACCCACTCCCTGGGGTGTACATCAAATCTAGTACCCACTAACTTTAAACACTTGGACTAATGAAGTGACAATAAGGGGCAAATGAAAATACTATATTTGCGGGCAACTATAAAACACTAACCGTGTTCCACACTTTGTACACCCAAAATAGTAACACAGAAAATGGGATGGCAACAGGAATGCTATTAGATACTGACCTAGCTAGGTCCTCAAATAAAGGCATTAGATAACCTGCTTGTAGCCATACAAAATTTGAACACGTGAGAATGACGCTCACGGTGCAATGACATATAGTGAAGTCATGAGGACTTAAAAAGAAATAAAGAACTCATGGAGAAGAGGAATCTTAAAGTAAGATCCTAATAAAACATAATCATATATATTAACTCAACAAGTCTGAAGGACTTGGAAACTTAATTGTAATTGTGACAAATTAAACTGAGTCCAAAGGAGATAGAAAAGAAAACATAGTCATATGGACTAACTCGACAAGTCTGAAGGACTTGGAAACATAATTGTCCTTCTGATAAATTAAACTAAGTCCTAAGGACATAGACAATACAACATAATCATATGGACTAACACAACAAGTTTGAAGGATTTGGAAACTTAATTGTCGTTCCAACAAATTAAACTAAGTCCGAAGGACATAGAAAAGAAAACATAGTCATATAGACTAACTCGAAAAGCCTGAAGGCCTTTGAAACATAGTTGTCATTGCGACAAATTAAACTTAGTCCGAAGGAGACATAAAAGAAAGAGGCGTTTAAAGGGGCTTCCGGAGTTGTATTCAAGTTCACAAGCCCCTACAAAAAAGTGGACGTTGTCTCTTCTTCACCAAATTTACAGCTGCTGACTCTTTCAAGTCGACTAAGCCTACAGCTCGGTTTCGATCCTCAGACTAATCTGATCAAAGTATCAAACTCACCGTACGCCGCCAACATTCACCTAGGCTTGACCTCAAAAATGTACATCTACACGGATATCGTCGATCCTCAGCCCATGGGTAACATCGTGGCACATCTGTTACGTATCGTCATTTACAACAACGTAATCTATCTTTATGGCATACATAAGCCAGTCAGCTATGATCCATTGCACTACATGCCATTGCTTAGAAGTGAAATTGAAAGCTTGGAAATCAATATAAGAACAGACACTGGTGAACCTGTACCATTCGAGTTAGTAAAAGTGTGCGTGAAACTTCATTTTCGATGCTGTTCAACATGAACTGTCCCTACCAAAGATACTACGTCGACCAGGTTGGAACAGGTATATATTCGATCTACCACGGTGTTCACTATTAACGTGGGCACGGGATAGGAAGTTTTTTCAGCGGCTTTTTCAAAAGCGTCTACTATTGTTGAGAAGCGGCGCTAAAGCCATTGGAAAACAGGCTCTTCATACAGGTATCGACGTGCTATCTCACGTCGTCAATCAACGTCGTCCTTTCAAAGAGTCCCTACGGCAACGTGTTGGCGAGGCTGGAACAATTCTGAAGATCAACACTCTGATTACCGGTTCCAGATATAAAGGGCGTCGTAAAAAGCGACTACGTCTTATTCTGTCGTCGCCCGACGTAGATAGGTCAAGAAAAAAGCTGTATATATTTTCAGTTGAAATGTCATTTCTACACCCTCAGTCCTGCGAGTGTGCCATCAGTGATCTAGATCTATTCTCTATGCCACCCACTCAAACCAGTCTTGAAAGCGGACAATGACTCCAGTACAAACCCTTCTCTTCCCTCACCAATGATTCACCCATAGAATTCACCGTTACCGTTATCTTTCACAAACCATGTTCTATCTCAGGGCGGCTATCATGACACCCGATGGTGGCGCTTTCACCGAGGTGGATCAGATCGCTCCCGTCAACAACTGGTTGCATTCACTATTCTCAGAGGTGGATGTGTTTTTACACCAAAAATTAGTCTCACCGCCCAGCAACACATATGCCTATAGAGCGTACATCGAGACGCTGCTCAATTACAACAGTGAAGCCAAAATAACGCATTTGACTTGCGGTATGTGGTTCGCAGAGACCCCCGGAAACTTTGAGGAGATTAACACCAGCAACCGGAGTTTTGAGGCACGTCGCGGTCTCACCGCAAAAATCAAAATGGTGGAACTTTTGGGGTATCTACATGGTGACGTGTTTAACCAAGAGAAAACCCTTTTTAACGGCACTGAAAAAGAGTCAAATTGGTCCGTTCCCGAGACGGGTTTAGTTTCATGGCTGTCCCTGGACTCCCTCACTTTAAGGTGCACATCGTTGAAGACGGCCTTCTAGTGCGACGTGTCAAAGTAGCACCTTCTATACTGTTGGCACACGCCAAAGCATTAAACGTCAGCCCGGCAAAGTATCCCATCACCCGCGTAGAAGTAAAAACCCTCACTATTCCTACGGGCGTGCAAGGGAAATCGTTGGACAAGGTGTTCACCGGGCAGTTACCCAAACGATGCATCGTGGGATTTGTATCAAACGCGGCGTTCAACGGAGACGCCAACAAGAACCCGTTCAGTTTTCAAACATACGCCATGAACCATTTCTCACTGTACGTGGACGGGGAACAAGTGCCGTCGAAACCGTTACATCCCGATTTACCAAACGGCAACTATGTCATGTCCTATCACACACTGTTTTCTGGAACGGCTATCCATTTCATGAACGACGGTAGCGACATCACCCGGGAAGCCTTCTCTAAGGGGTATCATCTCATAGATTTCGATCTCACACCTAATCTGTCCACCCACATATCATCGCATTGGAATTTGACGTGGCACGGCTCTCTGAGCATCGAAGTGAGCTTCAACAGAGCTCTCACCGAAACAGTAAACTGTATCATCTACGGGGAGTTTGCCAACATCATCACCGTCGACAAGGACCGAAAAGTCGTGACCGACTATGGGAGTTAATATAAGCGACTTCCCGCCCCTTACCCACGTCCTTTAAACCATGGACGTCGTTGTGGATTTCCAGAGCTTCATCAACGACCGAAAATAGTTTATCGTCAAGGAACTAAGTGTTTTATCTGTATGTGGTACATTACTGCAACATGGGTTGTTAAGACCCCCATACGCAATCAAGGAACTTTCCACTGCTGCCCGAAAGAGAAGCCGACTAAATCGTCAACAATCTGCACGGTATTCTCTGGGATAGCGGTGATGTGAATTACAGTCTACTCGAATCTCTCATCTCCCGTGCCACAACGCATGCAGAAACCGTCTACTTCAAGGGGGCGGAAAAGAAAATGTTTCTAGCCAAATACACGTCAATCCCGGTCGTAGATCTGTACGACAGAGGCTGTCCTTCGTTGAAAACACTCAAATTGGGCCTCATCATATGCATGGAACATAGTTCTGTGTGGAATTTCTGTTTGGCCTCCATCGTCTGGGGACTTCGAGATTGGATGATTAAAGATGGACACCCACAACATAAGACGTGCGCTGAAAACAAGACCGTGGTTCCGTTCTGTATGGTTGGGTGTTTTCCCCGCTGATCAACTACCCGCAAGAATAGCGCGACCTGCCGCTCTAGTCATCAACACCGATTCACACATCGAGCCCAGGACGCATTGGGTCGCCATCCTTATCGACAAGAATAGCGTTGGAGAATATTTTGACAGTTATGGTTTTCCGCCCCGTATAAAGTCACATCTGGTGTTTATACGCAAAACACTTGTCGCACGTCTCATAACACGATACAACTTCAAAGCATAGCCTCGGACGTTTGCGGCCATTACTGTCTCATGTACCTTCTCTATCACGCCCAGAACATTCCGATGAAAACTTTCCTGACCCTATTCTCACCTACCGATCATACTGCCAATGACTCTACGGTGGTTGAGATATTGCAACACATTTTTCAAGATGCTAAGGTCCTGCCACCACCCTCGAGAGGCTGCGTCCAATCGGCGTGAGCCTATAAAAGGGGCGTCCCGTTGTTGTGCCGGACGGAATCATGGAAGCACAAGACCTATGCACACGCGAAGCAAAGCCGGTGAAGCCGCTTGCCATCACCGGTATTTTCAACACTTTATCTCCGCTGGACGAAGTCGACGCCAAGCGAATCATCATAGGCATGAGCATCAAGAACACGTTTACGCCATATGTCCAGCTAGGAAAATGTGGAGTGAACTGTGCCGTGTTTAAACGTATAGAGTGGCAAGAACTGGGCAGCTACAAGTCGGTCATATAAAAGTTTTTCACCAACACGCAACCTCCGCAGAAGATTAGTCTGACTAATCATTAAATCTCCCTGTGACGCACGTGTGGTGACCGTATGGTCACCATCAGCGAGAAACAAGATGCCGGACTTAGACGGGTCACCTATCTGTCACCAAGCTGGTGACGTCTTTGTGACGTGTGGAATCTCATCGACTTCGCCGTCGACCGATGGGACATCTGGTCAACACCTGTCTCACGCTATTGCAACGATTTAATCGACACACTCATCGTGGATATATGCGACATGCTAACAGAATCGGTGGATGTCATCGACCTAGAACAGCCTACGGTGGAGACGCACATCAGAAACCTGGACCTTATCAGTGCTACCTACTATACGCGTCAGGTCGTCGGTTTTTACTTTTATATGTTGGATTGTGAACTAAAAACAATTTTACTAACATATCTAAGAGACACTGTGGAAAAACGTATGAACGATTATATGCGTCATTCCTGTAAAAGTGTATAATTAATCTATATATTTGTAATATCTGTGTTTTATTCACTGTCTACGCTAGAAACCGCGCCATGCACTGATAATCATTCATCGATAATCTACAATTAATCATCAATAATCGATATATCTGGGGCGAGGATTTGAGTGTTTAGGGGGTTCCCAGGGTTAATAGAACGTACTCTGGTTTAGAACTACAACGCCCATTGTTCGGATTCCACGTTAAAACTGTAGGTCCTCCGTATAACCTGAACGGGAAGTAAGACGTGGTGCTAATAATACTTATTTGTTCAGAGGACAGGGTTTGATATTCCCTTTCGATACCTGTACTATAGGTTATGTTTTGACGAATAGGGTTTAAAATTTAACCTTGTACCCCTTAGTCTAGTTGTTAATTGCTTTGTTATTGTCCTGGAAGCGATCATCAATACCCGGGGGGTAAACTAACAGGACATACGTAACAACAGGATGTGTTCAAGTTTTAAACTCCAAAACCCCTAATCGACAATTAATGGGCTTGCCCGGGGGATAACTACACAGCAACATGTTGTTGTAGCACAAGGATGTTTACAAGCATGTTCAAGGTTATATTGTGCTATGTTGCCCCTTACTAATATGGTTATGAGCACATATTATAAGAGATAAACTTAGGGTATCCACCATCTTTTTTACTGATACAGTCTTGTTCGGTGCAAAGTAAGCTTGTAGCCAACCTAACACTAGTAAATACACCGTTTACACAAATTCCAATATCTCTGCGCATCATTTACAACCTTGTTTCATGAAAAAGTTAGCTTTGAAATATGAGGGTTACAACCTTGTTCTGGGCGCTATTTGAATCAGATAAGTTTGTTGTAGACGAAGCAAGTACAGCATCCCAGCCCCGAGAGGGAGAGTCCCTTATGTTATCCCGGTTGTTAAAAGTTCTTAGACACCTGGAATAATAATAAGGAATAAATAAAATGTGTGTTTGAAGTTTATCTTGATATCTTATCTGAGAACATACATATTTGGAAACAATATGGGGTTTGAGAAGAGGAAATAGATCATTCTTAAATTGTCTCTTAATAATAATATGGTCATTCTTTAAAAGTCTGAATATTTTTTTTCTAACTATAACATTATTTTGTTTTTGAAGTATTTTACTTACCTCAATCAGGTAGGGGTTCAATAAATTCAGGACAAACTTAACATGGTCTTAAGAAGTTAGGTCTTAAGATTTAAGTCTGGTGATGTCAGGTGTGGGGAGTGCGTTCTTGTGATCTTAGGTCTTGTTTGGTTAGCTATTGAGATTTTAGAAGTTAAGTCTGGCAATGTTAGGTCTTTTTAACCCAAATGATGAACTCCAACAAATTTGTTTTTAATGGGAGTTAATCATACCAACACGAGTAAAGCATAAATCGTATGTACTGTACATGTATGCAACCAATGAAACCCTGACTGACCTTATGATGTTGTAGAAACCCCTGGCAGAACTCTACTCGATGAGGATGATCAGCTTGGAGTATATACTGTAAAGTGTTTAATATTTATCTTACGTGAAGTTCCACTTTGTCGAGTCAGATTGTAATGTTCTGGCGTGATAATGATAGTAGTCCGCTTCTAATGCTACTTATAAGTGAAGAATTTGTTATGTTGTAGAGACTTGTTTTTATTAATTGATGCTGAATATTTGTTTTGGAATACACGATATGGGAGTCTAAGCTATTTAGCTCAACGCATCGCGGATTGAGTTTGAAAATTGGGGGATGATTTAGCGTGGACCCTTCTCAGTTTTATAAGTATTTTCAATAGGGATGTGGGGATATTAAACAAATAAAAATATAAGCTGATGACATGGATTTGTTGTAGAAAAAATTGAACACCCAGTTGTGTGAGAAAATTTCCTAACTCGTGTGGATGAATTTAGTTCTATGTTCTAAAACTATTCATTAATTGTAAATTTGTTAAGGATGAGAGTTTTTGATTAAAAATTTTACTAAATGTACATCTAATTCATTACAATGCTGTGTTGAGGCATAATGGTATGGATGGTAGCCTTCATAATGTAGAACCGGGAGTACTAACCCACCTTGATAGCCCTCACAATAATATGTGTGTTGACTTTTGAGTGCCGGTTTGTTAGGACATATTTAGACTAGGAACTTTTAGGTATTAGTTCTTTGTCAAAGCCGCCTATCAATGTCACCCTTTCTTTTTTTATTTTAATCTCTTTTTCAACACCGCTATGTAGCTTTTAGGAAATTTTTAGGTAGTAGGTCTTTGTTAATACCACCCTTAGGAATTATAATTTGTGTGTGTGTGTGTGTGTGTGTGTGTGTGTGTGTGTGTGTGTGGAAAAAATTCAGACCTCAGGACAGATCAGAACTCATTTGTTAGTGCATCTTTTCAGACATTTAATAATTTGATTGAATATATTAGGTTAGGTTAGATTAGGTTAGCTTTAGTGTCAAATAATCATGTATGTATTTGGTCAAACCAGTATTAAATATAGGCCCATCTAAATATTCAAAGGGGTGACCTGGCGGTCTAGGAGAAGGTGTCGGACTTCTGTGCTGGGGTCCGGGGTTCAAAAGGTGTCGAACTTCTGTGCTTGGGTCCGGGGTTCAAAAGGTGGTGGACTTCTGTGCTGGGGTCCAGGGTTCTATCCTCGGTCCCGGTAAAGATTTATCTGATTACCAAACCCTTCCTTCACCTCTGACAAGACCTGTATTAATCACAACTTGTGAATGTGTGGAATGCCAGGCCTCCACCGTGGTTCGGATTCCATTTAAACTGTAGTTCATCCATTTCATCTCACATCACCCAACCATTACACATTAGCGTAAGTGCGTACAACCCGAACGGGTAGTAAGACGCGGTGCTAATAATAATAATAATAATAATCAATATTAAAAGGCTTTTTACCCAATAATATGCTAAGTAATTGTCTTTTTTCTTCCTTTTTAAGATAGGATTAAAAACACTGGTGTTGATGTGGTGAAGGTTATGGTAAATAGCTAAGGGGTGAGAGGTTGAATAAGGTAGCACTAATATCCTTGAACGTGAATTTTCTAGTCAACATTGAGATTATTATACCACTTTTGAGTTATTTTGAGTGCGTGTCGATGCTGTACTAAGAGTCCTTCTTATATTCAGACTAATAATATCCTGGACTAATGTTTTCTGCTTACAACGGTGCCTGTTGGATAGCATTTAGTACAGCATTTTCCAAATATGGCATCCACACATTAAGTTGTCCTGCATCCACATGTCACGATGGTCTCATTTGACCAGTCTTCCAGCTGGTGAAACACATTTCTACTCAAATTCCATCCGTTAGAGATTGGCGCGCCTCTTGACTATGCCACAGGCCTGATGCAATGTAAAACACAGTGTTACTACTTCACTTCACGACTTCCATATGCGAAACACACTTATGACACGACTATTAACAATATTTTCACCGCATTTTTCACGAAACTTAGGGATATAACGCTTTTGCATCCAAAAGTATTTTATAGTTAGATTTGCTCATATAATAATGTGGTACTGTCTGTATCTATGATTTACCTGACATCCTGTATATGGTGAAATATAATGATGTTAAATGTGTGTGGTTTTGGGGACAGTTGGTTGGACTCGGTTAAGATAGGTCTAATGCAGTTAAGATAAATAGCAAAGTAGAATGTCAATACTTCTGTATATATATAATTTCTGGTGTCCTGATAAAAGCTCTTTTGGCGAGAGTTTGACATGTTCTGAGTCATAAGACCCTAAAAACATATCTGAAAACAAAGTTTATTTAAAGTTTCAATTAAATACTAATTTATCACATTTACTAGAGATTAAACTTTCCAAGCCATCGCTCATAAGTGTCCAAGATAACTAGGACAATCCTGAGTGACAGCCATCCGGCTAACCAAGCAAACTGGCATGTTTTGGAGTAACAAACAACTTCATAATATCCTTGACGTTGCAACAACTAGTATAATTGATGTCATGAAACTGAGATATATGCAACACCAAACACTGTTACCAGATTTATTCTGATTTATATGAAAACCTTGCTTGTGATTAAATGAGAAAATTTAATGATATCCCTGAGCTGAATATTCCTACTCATCCAAAACTATTGGTTTTTATTGAGATAGGAAATACCTTGGCTTATAGCGTTACTAAAGAATATATCATAACGTTTTACTAAAACTAACTTATTAAATTTATTAAGAACTCAATAATAAAATCATAGACTATAAATCAATTATAGATCTTTAAATGTTAGACCATTTATTAAAATTTGAAATTTTTAGGGAAGCTATAATATAAGAATAAATATATCACCTTTGAGTAAAATATATTGGCTCCTTAAATCAAAAGTTCACAGATTAATTTTGCATTTTAAGGCGTCATTTATATTATTCTCAAATGCCATCCTAAATTACTAATTATTTACTAAATAAAATTACTCCGATTACATCCAAATGAGTCCGTCGGCTTAACAAGCTGTTATAATGATTGTAAATTTTAATAACTCTACTTAGATCGATGTGAATAATTCAGTAGATAATAACAGCATTTAAATTAATAACCTGAAAGGTATAAATGGAATATATGAAATATTTACCTTTTTATTTGTAAACACTTTTTTTCAAACAGTACTACAATTGTTTGATTACGGTTCACTACTGTCATAGATAATTGAAACTATCGACTGACGGTAGAGAGAGGTGGTCACCTTGGTAATTAATATCCCACGGTTGTCCTTTATTATTGTTTCTTAGAATAAAACATCAAAAAGCCATCTATATTATGAAGCTGTTTGGTGAACTAAAGGTCGATTGGAGAGGTTTTTAAGTGTTTATTTTGTAGTAGCAGTGGATTATTTATGGTGATTTTGAAATACAGTAAGCACCCAACTATCCATTTTGCGGCTTAACCACAATATCACCAACGTTTTTGAAAAACGCCTCGTTGATGGAGAATACAGGCTACTGATTACTCTACTAGGTAAATCCGTGGGCAAGAGATAATGGTAAGAGAAAAATAAAGTTTTTGCAAAGGGGGAGGAGGACTTTTGGGGTTTTAGCTGCTTAATTATCTAGAACAGGAAGATGACACGCCCCTATCTGACAAGCTTATGTTACTGAAATACACAGCGGTATGAGGAAAAAGAAAGCAGGAGACTAATACACACTTTGAGTATACATTACAGTGATGTGTACATAGACGCAGTCGCGATAAGAGAGAAATAGTGTGAATTGAATGTGTTACAATATGTTTTCTACCAAACATGCTGTTTTAGATTATCCTTGGCACTCATCCCCTCCATTACTGCGGTTAATTGGGAGTTAACTCTATATCATAACTGATATTAAGGCCCAATCTTCCAATGTTATGTTATTCTATTTATTAGGGCTTAACATGAGTTTAAGCGATAACGACCACTACTTGGGATTGTACAATGTTAGGTTAGAGCTAGCGTTCTCGTTAAATTGCTTGTCAAGTTAACGCGAAGTCTACCTTATGGTTAGCATTTGAACGTCCACATTAACTTCCAAACATTCCGTCATATTGTTTTATGGCCATTGTTATTATTCAAGTGAGGTACATTATTATTTTTAGAAAACTTTGCACAGTTATTTATAAATTTTCTTTGTTTTAATATTGTTCACCTGTAATTAGATAGATGTTTCACCTTTGATTACCTGATCACAGATTTGCAGAGATATAATTCTAACTTTCTAGAAATTCAGTATGTATATGGTATGTATGGTATGAATGGTATTTACCTCTTTGGTGTACATGGTATTGCGCCAGACTACCAGTAAATTGACTCTTCTTCAATCCCTATCGCTTCAATTATTTTATAACAAATTGTTCCCAGCTTAACACCGAGAGGATAATAAAATAATTAAGTCGAATTTATTCCTTCTATCTAATATAGCTGTTTAATTTTGGATGCTTACGTTTATTTTGGGCAAGTTTTTATAGGGTGATTTGTAAGTCATTGTACGATTCAGGGGAGAAGTTTTTAATATCTTATATCTATTTTTATTATAATTATTTTGGCTTAGCCCTTCGGGCTCTTAATTCCTATTCAGAGTATATAAATAAAATTATTTTAAATGGTTTCACTTCGTGTTCCGTAGTGATCATTTCTTGTTGTCAATAGCTTAGAGAGAAAGAGCGTTTAAGAGTGAGGGTGAGTTTGAGGGAGTGTGAGATTGAGCTAGTGAACTTGAGACTGATTTTGTGAGAGTTTGAGAGATAGTTTAAGATATATATAGTCAAATATAGAGAGTGAGAGTGATTTAAAGAACGTTTGAAAAAGGAATTTGAGAACGAGGGAATTTGAGAGAACATTTGAGAGAGATAGCGATCGTTTGTGAGAGAGCGTTAAAGAGATAGAAAGTTTTAGAGAAAGAATGAGAGAAGAATATATGAAAGTGTGATAGAGTGTGTGTTTGTGTGTATGTGTGTGTGTGTGTGTGTGAGGAGCAAAAGTGTGAGCGAGAGTGTCAGATAGAGAGAGAGAATGTGAAAATATAGATGTGGTACACAAAACATTATGGTAATTTGAAATATCATGCCCTAAAAATTAATTCTCAACATGGAAACATAACTGAACTTAATGTATTTGTAATAATGCGAAAATAGGGATGGGATACACAAAACATTTATTTTAAATACCATATCCTAAAAACTAAGCGCCCAAATTAAAACATAGATTTACTTATGGATTCATATTTTGTAACTATTTGCTAAAATGAATTTCGCATCTCATTATTTGAATAAAATGAACATTCAAGCCCATTTTTTGGAAAAAATGAACACCAAATCTCATACTTAGATAGTTAAAATGTCTCTTTTAAAAAAAATTATATTCAAGATCATTTGATCGTTTTTGAGCTTATAGTATATAGCAAAAAATATTTAAAGATTATTTTACCATGCGCAAAATAAAACGTAGAAAATATTTTCACAAACTTAACCACTCAAACTTTTAATTTTCGAATTATGCTCAATATTATTTATTTAAATAACCACATTCCAATTTTAAAAAAATGTTTCCCCAGTTTATGCATCTAAATTTAGATGTGTTATGACTAGCTTCTAAAGAAAAAAATTCTGAACTGTTTGGACCAACAAATAAAGATTCAGTTATTATTTTTTAGCCAAAGAGATATATCATATTTATAGATTTACTGCCATGCAGCAAATAACGGTCTCCATGGGGACTAAACAAAGAAAGAAAAAATGAAAATTGTCTGTGAAAATCGGGTTTTGTGGAAATCTACTATTTTTACCGACATCATGGACTCCTAACCGCTAAAATGAGTGGTCGCTTGTCAAAATATATTCAGCCATTTCCTCGTAATTTTTATTACCAGAAATGGTATTATCAAATTCTATATAAGAATTAGTGAGTCGTTACAGCTACGGCTGCAGATTATGGCACTAAAATGTATTTTAAACTTTTTATTGGGAAAGGATGTTTATAGGCTTAATAAGCCCTCACTCACTTTTTAGTTAAAAATGTACTCGTCAGAGACTATAAACTTTACTTAGATATTTAGTTTTCTGTGTGTAATTTGAATAAAAACGTATATTTTCTCCCTTCATGCCTCGATAAGAACTTTAAAATTACCCCTCTCCCATATCTATATCTATTCGTTGCACAAACCACTGAAGTAATGATTGATCTGATATTTTTTTAAACATAGATAGATATTTTATTTATGAAAATACAACTATATATAAATCATGCTTTACATGGTGATGTAAGCAGATAATGATAATACGGATGAATTACTGCCGACACAGAAGGAAAAGATAGAACGTTCACTGGGAAAACTGGATTTTAATTTTTAACAACTATTTTAAGAGGCATCCTGATTCCCTTATCTATACAATGAGTGTTCGTGGGTCAAAATCCGTTCAGTCATTTCCTCTCAATTTCTATTACTGGTGACCCACCTCGGTGGTGTAGTTGGCTAACGCGCTAGTTTCACGTTGAGCCAGACTGCTGAGAACGGGGAAATTGAGGTTCGAATATCGGTTGGGTGAACTGGGTGTGGATTTTCACAAACTGTTTTCCATTCTCCCTCCAAGTAAATCCGGGTTCATTCCCTCTAAATTCAACCTTGCCAATTAATAATACATTAGCGCAATTAGTACTTAATCGTATAACCGTAACGGGTAGTAAGACGCACTTGTAAACAATAATAATCTAATACTGGAAACAGGCTTATCAAATTAAATATAAGATATAAGATATATGATAGAGAGTGGTGAAGTGTGATAGTGAAAATGGAAGTGTGTTTAAGTGTGAGAAAGCAAGTGTGAGTGTGTGGTGTGATAAAGTGCGTGCAGGAAACAGAATAGCAATTAAAGCGATCGAGTGATAGTGAGTGTATGTTTATGTGTTAGAGATAGAAATACTGGGATAAGAGAAAAAGAATGTGTGTGAGAGAGAGAGTAAGAAAGAGTGTATGAAGGAGATAAAGATAATATATAAGGAAGAATGCGTTATAGAGTGTGTGAGGGAGTGTGTGTCTGTGAAAGAGAAAGAAAGCGTTCTCAATATTGGGAGAGTTATTGTGTGAAATGAAGAGAAAATATGAGAGCATGTGAGAGAAAGTTAGAGAGGAAGAGATACCTTTAAAGAGATAAAATTAGATTGAGAGGGCTAGAGTATAGTTTAATAGAGAGTGTTTGAAAGAAAGAGTTATAAACAAAAATGGAGAGAGCGAGTTTGATAGAAATTGAGTTTGAGAGAGAGAGAAAGGGTGGGTTTTAGAGAGAGATTGAGAGCGAGATGGTATGAGATGGAGAGAGTTTGATTCAGAGAGTTTGAAAGAGACCATTTGAGAGAGAGAGAGAGAGCGTGTTTGAGAAATAGAGAGCGTTTGGAAAAGAGAGAATGGTTGAGAGAGAGCTTAACAGTGAAAGTATAATAAAATACTTGTGAAATAAAGAGTGTATGTGAGGGTAGAGATAGTGTGTGAGAGAGAGAGGGATAATATGAGATAAATAGTTGTAGCGTGTCAATCAGGTAGATTGAACAGCTACAAGTAAATAATTAATATTTATAATAATTTACGCAAGAACAGTAACTCTCGTAACTTATTTAATATAAACTACCTCAAAGTTATATTCTCGGACTTGATCCAGTCTACTAAATCTACGTAATGGACTATGTTCAAACACGTGGTTGGTCAAAAATATTGTCTTTGGACAATTACTGTACTAAATATCAAAGAAGAGGTTTAATATTATTGTATTTATGAATAATATACTTTATCGCTTTGCTTTTCCCGTTGGATGAAGCTGGATAGACTTAGGCTCGCCGGCCATGCGGTCTACACCAAAAATAGTAAAAATATATTTATATCACAAATCCTCGTGAAAATAATAGTGGATGCTAAATAATATAATTAATTCAGATACATTTGAGTATAAGATGCTTTAGTGGTAACTCACCTCAGCAAGATGTCTACAGATATCGTAATTCCACATTTGAAGAACAGGGCGGATTCAAACATGGACACACACACACACATGTTTACTTAGCCGGCTCTCTGAAGAGAAGACTGTACTCAAGACTGACGCAGTGCCCTACTGCTCACCTAGCGACTCTGGTGGTCAGCCAAAGAACCTCATGATCTTCATTTGTTTTTCTCCCATCTCCCAGATTCATTCTCCCTTCTTCCCATATATATTTCTGAATTCATCACTTCCCCTTTTTGTTATATTCGTGCCGAAGTGACTGTATATAAAGGGTGATCTGCGGAATCACAATACAGAGCGGTTCTACAACACTACGAGCGAAGGAAGGAAACTCTACCCATCTGCAACTGTAGAGGAGGAACATGGCGTCTGGGTCGTTGGGCTCATCACTATAACCGAATCGTAGAAGGAATGAAACTCTACCCGTTTGCAACAGTAGAGGAGGAACATGGCGTCTGGTCGTTGAGCTCATCACCATAACCGAATCGTAGAAGGAAGGAAACTCTGCCCGTCTGAAACTGTAGAGGAGGAACATGGCGTCTGGGTCGTTGGATTCATCACCATAACCGAATCATAGGAGGATGGATCGTTCGATTCAACTCGGCGCTAACATGGACAGTATATTTGGGGTATCTATGTATCCAGCCGTCCTCGTCAAGTCCCAGGACTTGGTCTCTAATTTTGTTAGGAGAATTTAATCTTAACTGCCTTTTAAAGAAATTTATGTAATATTTATCAAAAAGGACTGTGTCTCCTTTTATAGAAACAATGTTTAGTTTTGATTTTAGTTAATATGTAATTAACTTCAACATGCAAATGTTTCTTTTGTTAATTTATGTGTCCTTCACTCTGATGGACCAGCCAGGTTCAATTGACTCTTTAAGTCAAATCCAGACCACTATATAAGTGTCCTTTGACACTGCCCTTATACAAAGCCTCTGGCTTAGAAAATATGACGCTTTAGTTTTTTGGATTTACAGAAATCCACAAGTACCAGTAAGCTTTTGAATAAAAAATAGTTATGACGCCCTGAACGTCATGAGCATCATTTTACTGTTATTGATGGTTACCACCAGTTTGTTAATTCTTCGATTATTACAGTTCAGTAGATTTTGACACAAATTTGGTCTTGTAGTCATGCTTCACGAGATAATATTAGCTTAGGTGCGCAACCCAGGGAAATTGCATTAGTGTCATAATGGGGTCCGCGCAGATAATACTCTTTTATTTCTGCCTGTAAACAGACTGCTAATTTTGTAATAGTCTTAACAGATATTAATGTACTATTGAGTGCTCAGGCAGTACCATAGGGGAATGAGACCGGCCATAGTACTTTGTTAGACACCTGGTCCTTAGCCATCAATTAGCTGGAAGAAACAGCTGATTATCCTTTATGTTGTATGGATACCTTCTATATCTTGCTCTATCAATCAAGGCTGCATATAAGTTACTTGTTTATTTTGCTCTATACTATTATTTAACTAATTGTCTAGTTACTCTTTTTTTAGAAATATTTTGACCTTTGGCCTGGCGACTGAACTGCCCTGATAGCCACAAGTAATATCTCACGTATGATTGTTTGGAGGAAGACTTAGTATTCTCAAACTCCTACATATTGCTAAACTGTACTTTCTTAATTTTGTGTTTATTGTTTACATAATAAATCTATATTTTTAAAATGACTATATTCTTTATTAATATTATAGAATATGTAACCTAATAGGGTATTTAGGTGCAAATTCTACATATTGAAAAATATTATTTTTGAGAGAGTGTTTTATAGAGTGAGTGAGTGTGCGTGTGTGTGTGTGTGAGAGAGAAAGAGAGAGAGAGAGAAAATGTGAGAGAGTCTGATAGATGGAGACAATGTGAAAATATAGATGTGGTAACCAAATATTGGGGTACTTTGTAATATCATTTCCTCAAAATTAAGTATCAACATTGAATCAGAACTGAACTTACTGTATTTGTAAGAATGTGAAAAAATATACGGGATACACAAAACATTACTTTTAGATATTTAATTCTTAAAATTAAACGGTAGAATAAAAACATAGATTAAACTATGTATTTGTATTGTGTTACTATTTGCTAAAGTGAACATCAAAACCCATTATTTGAAAAAAGTGAACACCAAAACTCATACTTAGATAGTTAAAATAGCCTTATTTTTTAAAAATAATATTCAAAATCCTTTTATCATATTTTAACTTATAATACATATAGAATATATTTAAAAATCATTTTATTATAAGTGAAACATAACTTAGACATGAACCTAACATCTTAACCTTTTAATTTTAGAATTGTGCTCAATATTATTGATTTTAATGCGAATTAACGATAACAATATTCCAATAAATAATAAATTTCACCCTGGTTTGGCATCTCAATTTATCCAAAGAGAAAATTGTGGTGTGTTTGGACCTACAATTAATGAAGATTGAGCTTTTATTTTTTAGCCAAAGAAATACATTTTTTATTTAGATATTTACAGCCAAGCAGCAAATTACGGTTTCCATGGTCATTAAACAAAGGATTAACAAAATGAAAATTCTTTGTGAAAATAAGATTTTCGTGGAAACCTTCCATTTTTCCCGACATCCTGGACTCCTGACCATTAAAATGAGTAGTCGTTAATAAAAATCTGTTCTGTCATTTCCTCGTAGTTTCTACTACCGTAAACGGACCTATCAATTTATATATAAGAATTATATATATATATAAGAATTATATATATATATATATAAGAATTATATATATATATATATATAGCTCATGGGCAAGAAAAATGACACAGCTCAAAAAAATTCATTTTGCGTTTTATTTCAGAATAATGATCGTCTCTGGTTTGCCTTGCAACAGGAAAAGTGACATAAAGGTATCTCAGCGGGTGGCCGCAAAATTGCGTTATGTGTCATTTTTCCATAACTCAGATGGCGAATGGTGGAAGCAGGAACAGTGTCACCTCAGTAGTGTCTTGACCTTTACAAAGGTAACTTGTACGGAGTGTTAAGAACAGTGTCATATTTTGAGTTGGGACGGTTTTCTTGTGGACATTTGAACAATTCTTCTGCTGTATGCGTCACATTTCGACATACAACACTCTTCGTGAATCGAGGTATGTATATTATTATTATTTCATATTGATTATGATTAAAGCTCGGATTCCCATGCAATTGCATCTTTTTATTGGTAATTCAGAACAACGCGAACTCAAGTTATTTATCCGATTCCAGCCTAAGTGAAGTTTTACACTGCACGAAATTGCATGTTTTGGGATTTACTGCAGGAAATTGCACATATTGAAGTTTTGTTGCATGAAGTTGCATTTGTTACTTACTTGGAGAGGAAATGTGAATTGATCATTGGGGAAAAATAAAAGGAACTTACGTGATGTAAACAAACACACACCTCTAATTTCCAAGAACTCAACTCGGGTTAAGTTGTTAAAGCACGTTTTCAAACTTGTACTGCATGGAATTCTGAGCTTTAATTATGATACAGACATAATCTTTATTTATTTCCGTGAGTTTGATGATCATCACAACATCATAATGACAACAATTAGTTACCCCATTAAAAATAAAAAGAGCACATAAAAAACTAACAAATTTTAACATTATCATTATCACAATTTCATAAGTTGATTATAATACCATTTTTAATCATTTAATAATAATGATGTTAGCCGTAATTTTTTTAATCATTATTACCTATTTCTTTTTCAAAGTAGTTTGTTAATGAAGGAGGCTGCCATGAATAATTATATTACTAATTACTTTGTTTAAATTGTTAATTTCAATTACTATACTACTGAAATTTTAAATCTCACTACAATGTTGACTGGTAAAACCAAATCAATGTCATTAGTGAGCTAATAATGTTTGATTTTTGTTTTCAGGCTGCCAATAATGGCTTCATCTCGAGGAAAACTGATGGTACAATTAGCCACAAGTGGAAATCATTCGAGCTCAAAGGATAACGTGGGTTCTATGAATTCTGAAACGCTTTCCGGAGCCACTGGAAGCCAAACTGAACCAAGCACCCTTCCTCACTCTCCAGAGACTGTAAGTAGTAATATTTCTTAATACTCTGTTATGTTACATAATTCGAGTGATACGCGAATGACATTCATAAGGCGCTGTTCATCCAACGCAAATCTTGAGAGCACTTCGAAAATTGATGATGACAGATATATGCCAACTTCACCTATTGATGACACAGATGAAGATCCACACTTCGAACCTTTATCTGATTCTGATTCAACTGACGAAGAAAATGGTAACTCATCAGACATTGTAGGTTCAAGTTCTTCTTCACTTCCATCGACTTCTGCACCTTCTGGTCAAGAAAGTACAGATACGCAGATCTTGTCGCCTTCTAAAAAGCGTGGTAAAAAACGACCACTACAAACATCCAAGTGGATTAAAGAAGTTTCTAAACGGCTACGCAACTCGGGCAAGGAGTACGCCTCAGTAGGTAGGAAAGTCATGCTTCAGGGCACAGGAAGTGATGGGATGAGGTTTTCTTATGGTCCGCTTATAGCTGCATAGGGTTACAGGGTGAGGGTGAGGGGTGTAGGAGGTATGAGGCAGAAGAAAGGGGGTGATCCAGAGTCGTCAGAGGAGACGGTGGTCGCGGGGGGATGGGTTGTATGATTGGTTCAGGAAGTCCC